>JAEUWJ010000579.1:0-14686 GCA_018524395.1 Podaxis carcinomalis | reverse complement strand
ATACCACCAGAAATATGTCAGAATCTGATAGAGAGTATGCCTAGGAGGGTTGAGGTAGTTTTACAGGCCAAGAGAGGCTATACCAAGTACTAGCATACCCATTTTGTATATGAAATTGGAGAGGGACAAAACTGTTCCAGTGAGTTGAAATTAATGATTAATTTACAGCAGTCCCAAAATGGGAGATTACATAATCGTACTCTGCACATGTTTAGACAATATACTAGGGTATATATATTTTAAGTATGAAGTGCACAGCCACAGTAGTACTTGAGTTATCAACTGATTTGTTGAGTTGTTCAAAACATTGGAACAGTTTTGTCCCCTACTGTAGACTGTTACTCAAATATTTCATCAACCTGAGCATCACTCTGAAAATAGATCTCATGTTCAGCCTTCTTCACCTCCTCATCTACAGTATCAAAGTTAATGCCTAACTTTGGAGCATACTTCAACTAGACATTGGTCAGGCAAGATGAAGTTACAAAGGCCATGCCTTGCTGAAGAAAGCTGGGATTCTCACTGTAGGGGTGCTGATTTTGAAGGCTGGTGCCATGGATGTGCTGAGGTTGCCAGATGATGACTGAGTTGGCAGTTGCTTCAACTTTGATACCATAAGTCCTGAGATAAAAGTGGCCACCATCACTTTCCTTTCCACTCTGAGACATAGTCAGATTAGCTGCCCATTTGTGAGGCTGTTTCTCATAGTGCATGGGCCTATTCAGAAACAATATTAAGTAATCAAATAATCAAAGAATATCAATGCCTACCTGGCATAGTTGTGTGCCATGACTCCAGTAGGAGGAGCAAGCTGAACATTATGGAAAGTGAGTGAGCAATCAGGAAGGGTGATTGAGTAAGGCCCCTTCTTGGGCATTTCTTGCCACTGAGGTGACATGCAAGGCAATATGTTAGTGTTCATCCAGTCATCAAAATTCCCCAATATCTTGCAAGGCAAGCAGTGGCAAAGAAGATTCCAAAAAAAAGCAAAAGCACCACACTGCTTTGTATCAAAGTACTGGACTTGCCCAGGAGTGAACTTCCTCAGCAAATTTTGGACCCAATGAAATGCTGGCTTGCTTCTAGCACCTGCTGAGAGGCCAATCATGACAAGGATGCCTTTATCATCTCTCTAGAAAGATGTGTTCAGCTCCAAAAGAATGTGTGAGGACACCTGTAGCTTACCCTGAGGTTGTGCCAGGTAGATGTTGTTTTACCTATAATATCATCCAGCCAGTCCAAAACACCCATATCAGACACAACACCCCTTAGTACAATAAGGATGATGTCCTCAGGATCATCCTTATCTGTAATGATGCATGACTGGCTGGCAGCAGTGACCTTCTGCAGCTTTGAATGGTCAATGACGATTGGTTCATGGTGGGAGAGACATTTGTCAGCTTTAGGATCAAAGCAAATGTGATAGTCCCAGAGGTTGTGGATCTCTTCAGATTCACAAATCCATTTGCCTTTTGGGGTATAGGCCTGCTTCAATCATGCCAGTGAAATCTTCACAACAGCAGGGCTTTCATATATCATTTCATCAGGATTGTTGTGATAAGCCTTTGTCATGTCATTCTTCCTAAGAAAATACTTCTTAGCTTTCTTCTGAGCAGCAAACTTCGCCTCAAAAACTTTGTAGGCTGCTGTGACAGCAGGATAATTCCCTGTTGCTGACATTCTACCTACTTCCCTATACATCATTTTCACCAGCTCCTTATCTGAGATATTTGCATGAGGATTTCCAAACAAAGCAGCCAAATCTCGGAGGTATTTGACAAGTGGCTCTTGAGCCATGCGATAGTTAGTGAAGAGTGACTGCACATCAGGGCTGTTGGCAGCAGCTTTCCAGAGAGCTGCATGGTAATCAGCATGAGCCTTGGTTGTGGGATCTTTTTGCACACTGATTGCACCAGACATAAGGGCAGAATGCTGGGCAGACAAAGTGCAGATGAGGTAGAGTTAGATGAGCAAGTGATAGCACTTGCAATCATAAGAAAGGAGCACACAAAACACATGACTGCAGTTTTTTCCCATGGCTGCTAAGTTGGCACTTAAATTAGCACAATTTTAGAGCTGCCTCTGCATTTCTCTCCCCCACCCCAGAGTCAAGGACCCAGCTTGCTTTTAGGTGGCCCCTACTCCTCCTTTGGTTGTGTAGCAGCCTTGCTCTCCTCCTCTCTCTTTCTTTTGCTGGAGCTGCAAGAACGCTAATTTGGAAGGATCCTTGCAAGCTGGAGGCAATAGTTCACAGGTGAGCAAAGTTTTCTCTGGCACCCCACTGCAATTCATGAAGTTCTCACATTCCCCTTGCTGCTCCTAACACTAGTGCTTGCCACTCATGAAAACTTCACTTGACTTCTGCCAGTGCAGTGCAGTCTATATATTGGGAACCATCATCAACTCCAGTTGCAATAAAGCCAAGTTTGAAATGAGTGTTGAACAGTATATCTCAGTTTTCAAGGACGTTCCTTGCACAAAAGGAAGAGCACTCACTCCTGTTCATTTCTCCTTTTCCAATGTACTCCAATACAAGAAAGGGAAACCCCTCCCCAGCAATAATTGCTTGGTGTTGGTTGATGGTTTCCTTGACAAGGTAATTTTCACAGACCACTCTAGCAACTCCATCAAGAAATTCCATGTTTCTATTTCAAACATTCATTTTATGGGTAATCTGCCAAGCCAACTGCCAAACACTCTTGAGAGTGGTATGTTTTTGCTAACTACAAGTGTACAATTCTGACTCCTTCCCTTCAGTTATGCCTTCATCCCACCAGAGTCTTGTGAGCTACAAGAGAAAGGCAGATAGTTTTGAAAAGCCCCAAATGCCTACCCCTGCTCCTGCACCCAAGCACCGAGGGACTGGACAAGCAACATCTACCATGTCTGCAGTGCAGAAGGAAGGCCAGCCACCAAGCTGTGAATCTCAGCCTGCTTCAAGTTCTTCCCAGTGCAAATAACATTTGGCAAAAAATATATTAGATTAATTAATTGATAATTATATTATTCACTGACTTCCTTCACATTTGCTCTTCTGCTGACCTCAAGTCTTTAACTGTGTGAAGCATGGATCATATGCTAGTTTATATATATACTCTAGTCCAGATTCTAGGCAGAGTCCTGCAGAGTCCACTTTACTCCATTTCAAGTCCTGTTAGAGTCCTGTTCAGATCCCTGACTGGAATTTGAGTGGACTGACACTAGAGTCCACCAGAGTCCACTGGAGTCCTACTAGAATCCTGCAGACTCTGGTGTCAGTCCACCCTCCAAACACTACTTTTTCATTCAAAAAAGGGAATTCCAGTCAGGACTCTGTAGGACTCCAGTGGACTCCACAGAACTCTGCAGGACTCCAGCTGGAACATGTGGGGGAGTGTAATGTGTTCAAAGAACCAAATATATCTGGAGAACAAAAGTGTAACCAAGCAGGTAAATCCTTCCAGAGATAAAGCTGAAACTAGCAGCATGTGGAAGGTATAAGTATGGAGGCAGGAGAAACAGATATGGAAACAGAATGAAGAGGATACCCCTTTTGGATATAAAAATGGATGTAAAGGACAATTAGACTGAGGTGACCATGAGGATTCTGAGACAATGAGGAAAGACAAAAGGACAACATTCATTGCAGTGGTTGTGAGTGACCAAGTGCATGCACCCACCTACCTGGATAACAGAATGGATAGAAAATCTACCAACAGAAACAACTGGATTGTCATAATGCAAATTGGAACATCAGATATCAGGTTTCTGGACACCAGATAAGCACAAAAAGTAGGCATGAATGTATGTGAGCAGTCATAACAGTATTCCCCCCTTAAGGCCAAGCCTCCAAGGCCATAAGGTGGCTGACTCAGAAACAAAGCCTAAGTGGCCAGAAGTCATCAAAGTATATCCAGGTTGGGACTCATCGAAAAATTTTTGTTCCAACTTTCCCTTGTGCCCTCATGTCATCTCAATCATATCAAGTTACTGTTGACTTAGCAAGCTCACTCCAGAACAATGTACAATGCCTGGGTTCCTGGACAAACCCCCAGCCACCATGGAAGTTGATGTGAGTGAGAGCAGAGATGCTAGCAAGCATCATCAGGAGTCAGAGGGCAGTCAAGCAGCTGTCTATGAGAAGATGAAGAAAAAACCCAAGGGAAAGCAGGCAGAGAGTCTGGAGGAGGATGACAATGAAGAGATCATGGAGACAACCCTGAACATTCAGGTAAGAACATGGTTGTTGAGGAGTGCACAGCAGGCAGCCCATCTGGCCCCACTATGTCATATGTCACAGTGCCAATGAGAATGTCAAGGTCAGGAGGTTTGGGATCAGGAGTGGGTGAAGGAGGTATCCTGCTAGTCCCCTGCAAGAGGTGTTTGGGATGGGGGCTGGTGAGTTGAGGTTTTTCAGGTGTGGCCTGTGATGATTGCAAGAGAGCTCACATCAGGTGTGATCTAGCTGGGGGTGCTAGGTTGTCAGCAGTGGCTACCCCCAGGAGGAAGACTGGGGGGTTGTCTGTTGTGTTGGGGACAATATCAGGCTCTGGGAGGAGCACCTTTGGTAATCCAGTCAGGCTGACAACTCCAGCTTTCTCCACCCCTGCTTCTTCTATGGTGTGGGGCCTGTTGAGCTCTTTGGCCACATGGGCTCCATCTACAATACCAAAGCAGTCCACAATGCAAGGAGGCTGAAGCCAGGCAAGAACTCTCACTGGTAAGTGTCCAGTTCAGAGGATAATGGAAACTGACAAGATTCTGATAGTCTCCCTTGTCTCTGCAATTCCACCAATGTGCATGGGAGATGAAATACCTTGGGTCCATGATTGAGCAGTTCTCTGATGAGCTGGTGATGATGCAGGAGTCACAGAACCAGAATCAGCAGGCAATTAACCATCTGCAGACTATGCTGGAATGGGGAATTGAGTTGACACAATTGTTGCAGCAGAGCCTTGCTTGTTTGACAGATAGGATGGTGGACATGCTCCTTTTCTAGTAACCACCATCATTAATTGGTGATGCCACTCCCCCAGGAAGTTGCGAGCCTCGTAACTCCCTCAGATCTTACCCAATCCACTTCTGATTTTGCAGATCCCTAGCACCATATCGACGCTGGAGATGTACCAAATTTCGTGGCAAACAGACGATCCATTGAGCCACAATTCACCCTTCTTGTAGATTTTGATCCCAAGACTTAGTTCAACCAGGGGAGTGCAACGGGGCACTCTAGGTGGGCAACCAATGGTTTTAGGACCTAGGCAAGTTCTCAATGAGCACTTATTGGGCTTATTCAGTGGTATTTTCAGGTACTGGAATGTCCACATTCATCTGAGGGATGCCCAGCTGTCCTCTCCCTCCTCCTTCCACTTCCCAGTCTTCTGGAGGGCGGAATTTTTTTTGAATTTTTCTCCAATTTTGCTGCCGTTCTGGGAAACGATGCAGCCACTGGAGCACTACGTGCATTCCGAGTTTCGACCTGATCGCTTGAGCCGTTCTCGATTTATCACTTTATCTCTCCCTACCACTGATTACTTTGCTGCTTGGGATCTGCCAGTCCGATTTCTTCCGGACCTCGCACAGACCGTCTGGGCCTTTGGGCCTAGATCTCCATCAAATTTTGTGCCAATCGGAGCAGTTTCTGCGGAGATATGCATGATTTTCATGAGAGGTGATATCTCTGGACTATCCCCTCCCTCTCTTCCCCTCCCTCCATCAACATGAGTGACCCATCATACTACTTTGATGACAACAATGACCTCCTTGAGTGGGGGGACCCCTCAGGAGCCCCCTTTCTACCACACCACTATCCAGCAAGCTTGATGATGGCATCTGGCTTTGCATCGCTAGGGGTTCCAACACCCCCACCTATCTCAAGGCAATGAGCTTCTTGCTTGGTAGCCTCTTCTTCCCAGACTGTGTTGGCACTGTCACTGACACTTGGTGTGATTGCCATCCTGAGGGGCATTGGCCTTAAGGACTCAGGTGCCTAGCTGAGTGTCAGCTAGCCTCCTAGCATCCGGGTGAGCTGCTAAGGCAGCCACCACCTCCTCCTATTCAACCATTGCACTGCAGGTCAAGCATGCTGTCAACATACCTTCACTAGTCCTGGTGTGGCACTCCTTGATCTCTGACTACCATGTGGTGAGGATTTTCCCATGCTTTGGGGGGGGTGTCACAGACACACAGAGTGTCTGAGGTGACCTGGTAGTGCAGGTCTTCCTGTCCAGGCTTTAGGACACCTCTACACACTCATACTCAACCGTGCAGAGTGGTATGTTGCTGGGTAGCTAACTCAAAGGGACAGGGGTACACCATACCAGGTCAAAAGGGTGGGCACAGCCTGCCACCCAAGACCAGGCTCAATGGAAGTTGGGTTATACCAGTGCATCCCCCTAAGATGTTAAACTTGAAGCTCACCTTTGACTGGTCATTCACCCCAAGGTTCTAGGTGGCTCACATTGCATTGGGTCTCTTAGAGTGTAAACCTGTTGAGTTTACTTAGAGCATATGACCTTATGTTCACACCAAAGTACTGTAAGCTCAATGTATTGGGTGTACTTAGGGTATGGTATAAGGTCAGCTGTCCTAACAACAGCTGATGACAAGATTTATAAGGAGTGCATTTTGATGGATTGAGTAATCCATCAAGGTCAAAGACAAACAATAAAAACAAATGATTAATTATTAATGAGTGACTCAAAATAATCTGGAACAATTGATGATATGACTTTAAGGGCCCAGCCCTTACACAGCCTCCATTGAGACTGTAGAATACAGTCAAGGAAATTGAAACACAAGTGGCATGGCTACTTGTGGTAGTGAGAGATAGACAGAGCACATATAGTGCCCAGCCAGCAAGGTAGATTAGTATAAGGTGACAGTTTACCTCAATAAAGGTGTAAGCTGGGGTTGACTCGTTCATGAGGGCGATGAGCATGAGCATGAGCAGGAAGAGGCAATTGATGAAGACTCGCCAACAATGTCTTGGGATGAGGGGGCAGAGGTGTTGGCCTCAGCCAAGAATGTGATGGGAGGCAGATTGGATGCAAGGGCAGAGGCATTGGCCTCAGTCATGGTTGTGTCTGATGATAGATGGTTGGTGACAATGGGAGTAGTTACAGAGGTGTTGGCTGCTGTCATTTGGGTGTCTGTATTGAGAGCCGCTTCCTCAATGATTGTAGGTGCCAACCCAGTAAAGGTTAGTGCAAGGGGGTGGGCTATCCATAATTGAGAGGGGGGTGGTTCCAGCAGGTGTTGAGGATATTTGTGGTTGAGCCAGAAGAATGGTGAGGCCCTTGCTAGCAACCATCCTTGGGGAACAAAGTGCTCCCCCTTGGTCTGTCATGTGTTCTTGTACTCAAAGTACAAGAATTGGTTGGATGGAGACATCCCACTCAAAAATTGCTGGGGGTTTGTGATATTGGTTGAGATATTCAACTTGACAATAAGTTGTGGTGCAGCTGGTTACCATGGTAGGTGTGGTTTAGCCACCACAACCTGAAAAGGTAAGAGTGGTCTACTCATGAGTATACCATTGTGAATGAGAACATAAGCCACATCATTGAGGCTCAAGTTGTGAGATGCATATGAAGTCACTTTTAGGGGCCATATAGAATATATGGGCCTATTTTGAGGAGTGAAGGCACATTCTGGAGGGACACAACTGTTGTATGATGTGATGAGTTTGTGGTAGAGGTGTGGGGTCACTACCAGTACTGCAAATAGTTGCATGAACCTTTGGGCTGTGCTTTTATCATCAGGGCTTAAAGCATGGCCCAGGCTATATCCAAATATGCAATGGCAGTGCCCAAGCTTCTGCTGTTCGAATGCAATGCCATTGAAGGCATTGTGTATGTCAGGGTTTCCATGTATTAGGAGATATTGACCTAAAAGGTCAATATCAAATAGTTGCAGTCTGGAGGGCATCAGTAATCCTTTGCCCTCATTTTGCTTGAGGATATTGCATGCACTGTTGTCTTGTATGGCACACATAATGGGTTCCAACCTGGTGATGTACTCCTCCTACATCCCAGGTGCTAAGAACTTGGGGTCGTAACCCTCAAGGTTCAGTATGAATTCTATAGCATCATCATGAGGCTCTGGAAGAGTTGAGGAGGTGATGTGGTACAGTTCTTGAAGCAAGAAATATGCTTTGAACCTGCTGTGGATGTTGACATGGCAGTTGTTCATGAACTGCCATAATTGAATTACTTGTCTCAGGGTCATAGGTAGACCCCAGCCTGCAATGTGGTGGATGGTGCCCTTCTTGTTGCTGTGGATGAACTCCCTACCTTGGAGTTCACTGTTTGTAGCAATTCAGGCATTTGTACCAGCAAACACAGTGTTTATTCACTGGCAGTAGTAGATGTCATGCAACAACATTCCACACATGAAGTTGTTGCATTCTCGAATGCCAGGTTTGGTTCCCCAGAGTCCCCAAAAGTCAGGGACTCTACCTCTGCAGCCAATGTGGTCTGATACATTGGGAAAGTCATCATTATTTGACAATGACGCCTTTGATTTGTTCTTGTTTTTCTTATGACAGTTCTTTGTGGAATTGTCATTGTCACTCAAGTATTCCCGGCCTGATAGTCATTCATCTGAGTCATCTGGACTGTACCAGATGAACTTGTGATGTAATCAGATTTCAGGCTCTGGGAGGAGAGTTCCTGGTGGGCATACCAGAATTGGTTGGCCAAAGGAGAGTCCCTCAAATAGGGACTCCAATGGGATGATGCTGCTTGAGGTCTGCTTTACTGACCTCAATGTATGGTAAGGTGACACCAGCCAATGTGAGGTTGAGACAGTCAGTGGAGGCAAAGATTGATGACATTGGTGAGGTAATGGTTTTACCTTGTTACTGGTGTGTGGTGTTGGGGTCATCAGAGTCTGTGGGGTGCTATGCACCCCCTGTTGAGACAATGTCATTGATTGAGACATCGCACATCATTTTGCAGGCTGTTCTTCTTCATGGTCTGACTTTTCATTTAGTTGTTGTTGCAGGTTCAAGACCTGCCTCTGTAGTAAACTGTTTCATCCTTCAAGCATGACGAAATGATCCTGCAGACTACAGAGCTTCATGAGAAGCTCCTTGATAATTGCATTACAAGCACCATGTTGGGAGCTGGTGCTTACTTCTGATATCAGGTCTATAGGTAGACCTGTGTCATTGAGTTGGTTCATTAGCTGTTGGACATACTGGTTGTCCTCAAACAGTGTGTACCCAGCAGTGGCCAATATACTTGAGTTTATAGCAAACTTGGTCATGGGTACCTTGTCTACCCAGTTTTTCTGGCCATGGCTGACTGTTGCTTGGAATATCTGTCCGATATTCTGGTTCATGCATTCAGTCTGCCCATCCGTTTGTGGGTGGAATGATGTGGACATTAAGGGCTTAGCTCCTAAAATTTTATGGAGTTCTACCCACCAAACAGAGGTGAACTCTGAATCTCGATCACTCATGATTGTTACGGACTTCACTTTCTGCCCATTAAACTCTCGGAACCTTGGTTACAACCTGGGTTCCATGGATCCTATTCAGTTTAACCTTGTCTCCGTCTCCGTCAGGCAGCTCCCCTCTGGTAGGACTGTGCTCCATTCCATTCTCCTCTATCATTCCTTCCAATCAGAATTCCTGTCTGAGTTTCATTCCTCTTTCTGTTTATCCATGGCTATTTCTTGTTCCTGTGATTATTGTTGCCTATCCAGGTCTTATCTGCTGATCTGATGTTTCACCTCTGACCCTGTCCGATCAGGTGACCAGATGCCTTGCAGACGGTCTCCTCATCCTTGTGGATGCCATCACAGATATCAGTTCACATGCTGATTGTGTCCTCTTTGAGTGGTTAAGAATGATAGTACCTAGTCATTTACTCTCTGGACCTTGTCTTGACTGGCAGTATATAAGTAGAACTACAGTCGCCTGTACTAGCCAGTCAGAATATCAACTTAGGACTCTCCCCCTCTGCTCCCTTGCTTGCTACAGTCCCATCTCTGTCCGGGTCTGTCCTGTCTTCATCCGATTCCGTCCGCTCCCATCCGACGAGCTTGTAGATTGGCTAAGTGAGGCCACTACAGTTCCCGAGGGGCACAACACATAAGTTGAAGCCAAGGCCTCACCTACCTCGGTCCATGAATCGTCTGCTTCTGTCTGCTCGCAGTCCGCCCCTGTCCAGAGTTTGTCACCTTAACAATGATCGAGCTAGGGAGGCCATGTAGCCTCACAATCTCTCATAGGTAGATCCAAGATAACTCAGATGCTTTCATCCACATATGTACTGGGATCAGGTGTACCATACTTGTCATTCTACAAATGACAACCCAGAGGTAGTCAAAGCCTCTGGATTCAGGGAATGGACCAACAAAGTCCATTCCAATGGAATCCCAAGGTTTGGTTGGGACTGGTAGTGAGTGTAGGGTCCTGGAAGGTTTCATAGTCAAGACCTTTGAGCATTGACATATTTCGCATGTTCTGCAGAACATGAGTGCATCTTTGGCTATTTTTGGCCACCAGTACCACTGTTGGAGGTACACTGCTGTCTGTTGATCACTGAAGTGAACAATGATCTCATGAGCTTTATTCAAAAGCTCTGTAATTAAGGATCAATCATTGGGAATGCATACTACCTCCTGTCCTTGGGAGGTAGTTCTTCAAATAATACCATCATTGTTGACAGTAAAACCACTGTATTTTTCAGGTGCTTCAAGCACCACTGAGAATACAGGGTTGGAGGCATATTCTGATGTGATTGTTTTCATCACATTGACTGGGAGCTCCATTGGAGCTTCAGTGGTGATGTTACCTGTTAATGCATCTCCCAGTGTTGGAGACTCGACAATTTGTTCTTGTGGCTCCTGTTGAGCCATCTGTCTCTGGGCTGTTTCTTGAAGCTTACAAGCTTCGATTTCTCATTCTTCCTGTCATTCACACAGGCGGGTGCTTTGCCACAATGGTCACTCAACCATTGCCTTGACTCTGTCAAGGAGATGCTCAATCTCCTCAGCTTGTTGTAGAGGTAGGTCCTCATAGTGAGGGTCAATTCTGTGGTTGACTTGGATGTATTCTCCAGGGGAGTGTTCCTCTCCTGGAGTATCACTTTCAAAGTAGTGAGACAAGCAGTCTGCTACTTTATTTCATTCTCCTTTGACATATGTAATGTCAAAGTTAAAGCACAATAGATAGTCCATCCATCATTGTTGTCAGCTAGACAATCATGTTTGAGTTTTGAAAAACTCCAGTGCCTTGTGGTCTGTGATAACATGGATTTGGTAGCTGATGAGCTTGTCCTCCCACTTCATTAGCACTTCTAAAATTGCTAGTGTCTTGAGTTCATGTACAGCATAGTTCTGCTGTGTAGGGGTGAACTTCTTGGACATGAATCCTGCTGGGCAGCAGTCTGCCCAGGTGGGTCCTTGTCCATACATAGCTCCGACACCTGTCTTAGAGGCGTCACAGATGATCCATATAGGTTCCCCAGTTCTGGGGTCTATCAGTTTGATGATGGGGGTTTTCTTGCAGATCCTCTTCACCATGTCAAAACATCATTGGTGAAGGGGCCTCCAATGGAATGGGGTCCTGTTCTGAGTGATTGTGAGTAGTGGCCTGGTGTATGCAGATATGTCTGGCAAAAAGTTTGCTAGGTAGTTGACAAGTCCAACAAATCATTAGATGTCAGTATAGTTTCTGGAAGTGTGCCACTCCCTGATGCAGGTCAATTTGTCTTCATCTGGGTGTATCCCTTGGTCATTGATAATATGACCAAGGCAGTCGATGTGATCTGCGTACAGATCACATTTGGATTGTTTGACATATAGCTTGTGTTTGTGCAGTCACTCGAACACAAGCTATAGATGATCTTTGTGCTCATCTATCAAGTCAGAGAATATGAAGATGTTGTCAAGGTATACATGTGCACATATACCTATGACATCATGAAATATAGCAGTCATTAACCACTGAAAGGTTGCAGGGGCATTACAATCCCCCTACTGCATTATGTTGCTAACATACATGCCAGCAATTGTGGCAAATCCCATTTTGTCTATGTCTTCTAGATGTATTTGGACTTGTTTGTAGGCATCAGCAAGATCGATTTTGGATCAATATCATGCTCAGGCAATGTCTTCTTGAATGACATCTTGGTCTGGCAAGGGCATGGCGTCCTTGACAGTGTTTTTGTTTCATTGTCATACATCTATGATGGTTCATAGTTGACTGTCTTTCTTTGGAATACACAGTAATGGCACTGCTTGGGAGACATGTCATGGCTCCCACCATCTTGCATTCACATAACAGTTGTGTTTCTGGTAAAACTCCCCATGTAGAGATTGAGGGCATTGAGGAGTGAAGTAATTGTTCTTCTTGTTCTCATTAATGAGGTTTATTTTGTGATTTACTTCATGAAATGGTGGTAATTCATCAGGAGGACCTTGCATGATATCCTCAAATTTGCTGAACCACTGTTGGCACAGAGTTGGTATGTTTTTCTTGGAATACCGATCTTGTTGCTCAGGGTGGTGATTCCTCTTTTCAGTGTTGATACAAGCATTTCATATTCATGTTTCTGGGTTGTCTTCCACTGGAAGACAAGTGACAATCATACTGTGAAGTTGATCTTGTACTATTTTATCAGAGTAATGTACCCTGGTAAACTTCTGGGTTTTGACTATGCCATTGAGGTTGGGTTGTGTGAACCCAGTTGAAGTTGGTAGTTCATCCCCAGGATGATGCATTTCCCATATACTGCAGACCATGGCACTCCATCCTGTGGGCATGCAGGGGTTGTAATACCACTTGAACATTGGGTTCTGAGCTGGTTTGTCTATCAAATGAGACTTGTATCTCATTTTTTGTGGTCCATGAGAGGCATTTTGTCTCTCTTGATTTGGTGAAAGAGGTGCTTTCTCCTTCAGTTTGTGTCTCTTGGAGGAGACCTTGTGTTCTTCTTGATCTATGTCCTCCCTTTGAGAGTTCATGGAACTCTTGACCTTTTCTAGGAGGTGACTAGAAAAGGTGATGGCTATTGTGGGGTAATGTTTCCCCTCTAGAACTTTGTTCATCATCTTGAACTTCTTCTATGGATGTTCAATGAATATTACTTCATCAGACATCCTCCACAAGTCAACTTGACTTGTTTTTGTTGGTTGCACAGTGGCGATGCAGGCAGGTATCTGATTTGCCAGCAAAGTTTGCCACTGCTATGGTTTCATTTCTGATTCTGACTTCATTCTTGATGAAGTCAAGGATGATGTTATTTGTATGCATGAATGGCATACTGATTATCATGTCATAGCAATCGAAGTTCACTACATCTACATACATACAGGTACATATGTTTCCAATGGCAACATTTACTGTTGCTCTGTGCTTGACAGTGGATCAACTGCCCACTGTCCCCAGCTGCAGTGTGTGAGGGTCTAATAGTTTGTTGACCCTGATGCCAGCCACTTGAACAAACATGGGGGTTATGCTGGTAGTCATACTACCAGAGTCCCACAGTGTCCAAGTGTCACTGCTGTTGATGCTGACAAGAGTGGCAAGACATTGTTTCTCTTTTTTTTTTTTATCATAGTTTATTGCACTAGACTAGCTAATACAAACAGGCACATGATAGCAGTCCCAAGAACAAAACTAGAGAGAAAGAAAGACAGGGAAAAGAGATAAGTATGAGAGACAATGGAAGAGACAACTATGAGAGACAACTATGAGATATGTGAGAGAGTAAGAAAGGACAGATGAGCTAACTTAATCAGTTGCTTTAAGGGGAGGGAAAGGGGGAAGAGGGAGAGAAAGAAGGGGAACCCTTTTTTAGTGGACATCTAGAACACCATGGATAGCAAGGCACTCTCTCCTAGTAAGGTGGTGGGTGGCATATTCCTCCTACATGATAGGTCCCTGGATCTGGTCGGTAAATGAGAATGCTGCTGGGTTGTGGTTGAGGAAATTGATTAACTAGTAGAAGCTGTCACAGGCCCCTACTGGATATTGGTATAGGAGACAATTTTCAAGGATGTGGTCCCGAGTTTCAAGTGCTTCACCACAGGGGCAAGATGTGATATAGTGCCCTGGGAAGAAGCACTGTTGAAAGGTGCCAATGGGCGCATGATTTGTAATGCACTGAGTGAAGCACGCACATAGTTGGGCGTTTTTGCTGAGGGGGGAGTTGAGCCAAGTTCCACCATTGGAGTACTTGGGCATGAGGGTTTGTTTGGCTGGGTTAATGGGCCAGAGCTATGAATGACCATGATAGGTTGGTTTGTCCATAAGCAAATGCCACATTGAGAGACATTTACAGGTGTAATGGTTGCAGACAAAGCCAAGGGATGTGCAGTAGGGCTGGCATCTGTTGTTGGGAATGCGGAGTGATTTTGCAAGCTGGTGCACTTGGAAATGGACCAACCAGAAGTGGATATGATTGGAGGGAGAGGAGGAAAGCCCTTTGTGGAGGAGAGGAGTGAGTGCAACAGTGTCTTGATGGGCACTGTGAGGGCTGAAAGAAAATAGTTTTTTAGTAGAAGATATAGAGTCCATGAAAACAGTAATAGATGAACAATTACAAGAGGAAGCAAGAGAGGTGGAACTAGCTAAACCAGGTCGTAGTGCATAAGATTCAGCATCCAATGATAAGACTTCCCCATATGGGTGGACAGAAGAGGATAAAATGTCTGTGGAGGAAGAGTTAAGGATGAGAAAGGCAGATGTAGC
>JAEUWJ010000578.1:0-67979 GCA_018524395.1 Podaxis carcinomalis | reverse complement strand
GTACATACATACTATTTACATTAATCACTATCGTTAAAAGTGGAGGCTTAGAATGCGCTGCGAGGGGTACCCGATACTTGTGCTGCCATGCCGTATCAACCGGTTGTTACCGAGCAGAATACAACTCAGCCCGCGTGAGTCACGCGTGACTGGCCGAAGGATGGGGGTGGTCGAACCTTGGGTTGGATATAGTATAGTACTCGATATCATCTCGATACCACCCATTCGGCCAACTTCATCCCTTCCCGTATTAGCTTCGGACACCCTCTCGGACTTCTCGGACATTCTGAACAGGGCAACACCCAAATCACTATGGGCTTTTTGGAGACTACCCACGTGGACTTTGCTCCACGACATATGCACCGTCGCCCAAAATACGTCTATCGTTATTCAAATGAACCACCGGGTTTCCCACTAAAGCGACTAGTGATTACTCACCCGCGGCTCCTCGTTTTTTACTTTTTCGTGGTTGATTGTGAGATGGCACGAAACAACTTCTATTTTCCCTGCGTATCGTTGGCCAAACCCAGTTCACATGGATGCTGATAGTCCGTCCTGATAACAAGCACTGGCGCAACGTCAGTTGATCACCTCCGTTCCTCCTGCAAACTGTCCGTCCTCGTTCTGTAAAGGCACTTGTCGTCTCTCGTCTTTCAACGAATGACATCAACAGTCATTTGTCCAACAGGCAAGCTCGAGCCGGAGCCCGAATACCCACAGTCGTCAAGTGACCTCCTGTCGATCACTTACCTACCTGGGAACCGTCTCTCGAGTTTCTTAACATCTCTGGACACACTTGGAGCAAAAATATACGACAGTTCTCGCGGGTTTTGATCTTCTAAACGCTGGCGCCGTATCATGTTACCCGTTTTCCGCGTGGCTAGTTGCGACCTCAATTCAGAAAGAACAAGCTTGCTGGGTACATTCTGCATATGCTAGAGTGCCCTATGATTTAGCGTACGTCATCAGAAGGCAACTGGGTTCACTTGAAAACACTGGGGCATGCGATTCGACTCCTCGATTAAGTACAGTTATGTGGCTTTTGCTGGAACTGCCATGTAACGTTGCAATCAGAAATAGGTTCGTTTCCATGAGATATAATGCAACCTTTTCAATGTCCTAGGACACCAGAACTCACTGTCGGTTCACAAGCGTCGAACATGAAGTGGTTAACCCTCCTTTTTCTCTCCTCCCTGGCGTTCGCAGCACCAACACCTTTCAATGCAACTTTCGATAAACGAGCGCCGAGCAGTTCGAAAACCGTCATAATCCAGATGTTCGAATGGAACTGGGACTCGATCGCGGCAGAGTGTACGAACTTTATCGGACCGAATGGATACGGTTTCGTTCAAGGTAATCCAGCACCCCCAACAGTGTGTTTTCCCAACACGACTGATAATAAGAATACAGTGAGTCCTCCACAAGAGCACGTATCAGGATCGCAATGGTGGACGGACTATCAACCCGTCTCGTACAACCTCAACTCTAAACGAGGGAACCGATCCCAATTCCAAAAGTCCGTCTCTCTCAGCTCCCCTAACCAGGATGCCCTGACCCACCCTACCTTTCCCCCCTCTCCCCCTCTCCTAGCATGGTGAATGCATGCCACGAAGCTGGAGTGGGCGTTATCGCAGGTTAGCCCCACTCGAGTTTCTCTGGACGGACACCAAATGAGACCTAACATAACAACCAACAACTCCGCCCCCTATTTATCACCTACAGATACGCTGTTCAATCACATGGCTGGATCCGATTCTGGGACGGGCGTAGGCGGAAGCTCGTTCACCCATTATAATTACCCGGGGATCTACCAGACTCAGGATTTCCATCATTGTGGACTTGAGCCCGACGACGATATTGTGAATTATGGGAATAGAGTGGAGGTGCAGACGTGTGAACTTGTCAACCTTGCTGAGTGAGCCCTCTCATCCATTATGTTTAATAAGTTAGGTTGTACTGAAAGCTGAGTTGTGGTGTCAAGTCTCGCTACCGATACGGAATATGTGAGAGGCCGACTTGCGGAATACGGGAATGACTTATTGTCGCTTGGTGTTGACGGTTTCAGGCTGGACGCTTCTAAACGTACGTACCATTTCATTCCTTCCTGACTATCGTTGGATATGAAACCAAGGTGACTTGTGCCAGACATCCCCGCTGACGATATCTCGAACATCTTGAGTAGACTATCCAGGAAACCTTATATCACACAAGAAGTCATCTTTGGCGCTGGTGAGGCCGTCCAACCTTCCGAGTACGTCGGGAACGGTGATGTGCAAGAGTAAGTAATCTCACCACCCTAACCCGGTCGCAGACTTACCGACACCTCAAAAAAGGTTCCGGTACACTACTGCATTAAAAGACGCCTTTTCCGGTGGAGGTATTTCCAACCTCCAGGACTTGGACAACAAAGGCTGGGTTTCGGGCAGTCAAGCTAACGTCTTTGTAGCCAACCACGATACCGAGCGTGTAGGTCCCCCCTCCTCCTCCCACACCTCCCTCCACACACTTAGTTCTGGGGCCGCTGGGCCTCAAACAGAATGGAGCCTCACTCAGATACGACTCCCCTTCAAACACATATATCACCGCAACCATCTTCTCTCTCGCTCACCCATACGGAACACCCACGATCCTATCAAGCTACTCCATCTCCAACAACGACGATGGTGCCCCCAACAACGGTACGTCTCCCGACTTTCCAAAAACCCACCCATGCGTATGTAAATCAACCTCAACCCTTAACCATTCACCATCCAGGCGCAGGCACATGCAGCACCACAGGCGGCGCAAACGGCTGGCTCTGCCAACACCGTTTCAAAGCCATAACAGGCATGGTCCAATTCCACAACACCGTCAGTTCCACTACCACACCCATCACAAACTGGTTCTCACCCCAACCTCAACAAATCGCTTTTGGTCGAGGTGAGGTTGGGTTTGTGGTGATTAATAATGCGGATGAGGAGTGGAGTGGGACGACGTTTGTGACTTCTTTGCCTGATGGGGTGTATTGTGATGTTGTTAGTGGGAGGAGTGGTGAGGGGGGGTGTACGGGGACTTCGTGAGTGGTTTTTTTTTTTTGGTGTGGTTGTGTGGTGCTGAGTGCGTGGTGGTTTGGTTTGGTAGGGTTACGGTTGAGGGAGGGACTTTCACGGCTACTGTTAGAGCTAGAGATGCTCTTGCGATTCATACTGGAGCGAAGGCAAGTTGAAATGGGAGTGCATGAGGAGGAGGAAGTGTCTGGGTCAGTTTTGAGGAGACAGCTGAAACGGTGTAGAGACCGGTGATCGGTTGTTTCGGCTTCAGTTTTCCTTAAATCTTCAAGCTTTATTATTTTATCACATCTCTCAGCCAATTTTATCTTAACTGCCTTCTGTTTCGCCTCCTCTATGCCCTCCTACTTCGAGATCCCCGTTCAGATATGCAGTCCTGATCGCATATAAGGTAAAAAAAATCATACCCCCTTATTCAAACCTACCTCGCCATCCAATAGCCAGCTTAACAAACAAACAATTCTTCTTCTACCTTGCTCGTTGGTAGTTCGAAAATTTGTGGTTTCGTCCCAACCGAGCCCCTAATTCCCCTCTTCCATTTTTTTGGGTTTCTGTTTTCACATTTCGGCCATGGGGCCGAGCAGTCGTTGGAATCGAATGTTCCCGCTTTTTCTGAACCTCTGACGGAGGTTATTGTGGAAATCATAGATCGCTTGCACACTAAACGGCAACCGATCTTCGCTCCCACTCACTGAGTAGGACCTACAAGTCCAACCTCCGCCGCTCACGCCACCCCGAGTCCCTGACCATTCATTCCGTTCCGCACCTGGGTTCCTTCATTTTTCGGTTCCTCGCTCCCTTCAGTACATATGTTTCACCATAACGACGCTACTGGTATCCCCAGCTCTCTAATATAATAATTTTTCGTCTATTTATTTCTATGTCAGCCCCATACCCACCGTAGCAAAACCCTCTTTTCCTCCAACACAAACTTCATCAAAGGATTTCGTACTTCACATAGAATAAGATTTCTTTGATTCATTTCCGGTATTCAGACTCTCGTAGAGTAGGATTTTGAATCGTACGACGTAGGCATAACTCCCCGTCGCAAAATCACTACTTGCCTGTCGTATAAAGTACAGTCGAGTCCTTCAAACTCGACAGCTAATAGTATACCCGTTTTTCGACACGCGCTCTCTCAAGTATTCCCCTAGACAGGAGTTCCCTATTGCTCAGCAAACTCTTTCTCTGGTTCTGACCGTTTACCTCTCATAAACGATACCGCGACTCCTCGGGCCCAGGTCTTGAAGCCCCACGACTGACGGACGCAGTCGCACACATCGTTTATCGTTGAACCGCCGCCTCAGCTCTTCGTTACCCCTTTTCAACGGTGTTTGGAGAAAATAGATTCCACGTTGGAAGTATCTCCCAACTAGGATCTTGGAATCCTGACTCGTCGGTTTGCGATCCCTTTACTCACAGATGTGTAAATCTACTGACGATTGCAGTTTGTGCAGATTGCGCTGTCCTCTACGAGTTATCCTGTCTGGAAGATAACTGTCAATCTCCCCCCGAACACGTCATTTGAGTACAAACTCATTGGGAAGGAGTCAGGTGGATCTGTGAGTTTACGCATCATTGTCGCAAATCTTTGACTAGCGTTAATGACCGACAAATAGGTTGTCTGGGAGTGAGATCCGAACAGACAAGCAACGACCACCACGTCAGGAACGCAGACTATCACAGTAACCTGGCGATAATGGAGAACAGAAGGGCGATAAGCACATACGCCGAGACAACGGCAACAACTTGTTGAATTTTGTAAATGAGCGTAGGTATGTAAGAATGCCAGCTGGTTGCTTAGATAGTAAAAACATTCGGATGCGGGGAATCGAACCCCGGGCTATCGCGTGAGAGGCGATAATGTTAGCCACTACACCATATCCGACGACACTAGCCATTTCTTGTTCTATTTCCCAAGGATATGCAAATAGCTTGATAGGAGATTGCGGGTATTAGAAAAAAGAAGGGATATTCTGGGGTACTGATGTCACCAAGGATCCCAGACACAACATCAACCACTAATTTCAAGTCGATTGCTATTGTCGTTGATCACCGCGCTTATCTCCAAAATTACCAGTGGCAAGTATCCGTTGGCTGGTTTTCGTGCAAGCTACCTCCTACCTCTGGCTTCATGTGGTGGTAAGGGGTTTTTACAATTATCATGCCATTCTCTGCTGCTACTCTTTGTCCCTAATAATAAGGTGTATTGGATATGGATAAGGAGAAGTACTGCCATAATTCCTTGTCATCCTATATGACCTACTTGGCCGAGAACTCCGTGTTTCCCACTCAGGGACTGAAGATGCCATATCGTGTGAGCCCGAGGCACATAGCACAAGCCTCGGCTGCATGCAACAAATCAAGCCGAGCAATGCCTGAGAAGCAATCGTTGTTTGAACGGTTCCTGGATCTATTTTTACCGCAGCATTAATACCTCCAGCTTGTCATTTACAAGGCGAGCTGACGAATATCCCCTCAGTTATAGGAGCTGACATGATGCACTTGGGAGAACATGCTGTCATGCCTGCGAAAGCGTTCACAACAGATGTTATCCGGCTACCTCAGGTCCTAGGCATATCTCATGATGAGAACTAATTTTAGGGGAGAGTGTACTATCCCGAACCGATGGTCGCAACTGTGGAGTGAGCTTAGCGAGGACCGCAAAGCTTAAAGTCTCCAACGGAGTCTGCTGCGCAAGCAGGTGGAGCAGATGGTGCCAATACATCCCTCGAGTTCTCGGGAAGGTAACATCACTACACCAAGTTAGGCAATCTGTGGGTCCTCACGGTAATGAAAGATGGCCGCGAAATAGTCTTCAGAGAGGAGGGCCTTTATGGGATGCATAACATTCCCGTTAACCACATTGGATGAGGTGCTCATGTCTGGAGCTCGATCTGGTATCATGCCGCCAAGTCTTGAGACAGCCTCAAACGGCTTGATTGGGGATTAGTGGGAGTGTACGAGCACGTGGTAAATGTCAGCCAGCCAGCCATATGGCACGAATTGTCAATCCATATTGTAACTGCCTAGTTCTAGTTGATTGGAGCAAGCGTAAGGCGCGTAGTTGGACAGCCGACATTTAGGGAATGCCTAAACACGAACATTGGTAGTAAGTATCGCCCTCACAAGGGCTGGACCGGATATTATGACTAGTTTTCAGTGAGGAAACGACCACCTTTTGGGGAGTAATTCCTCTTCTGGACCCAATATGCTTCACTTTCATGTCGCAAATTCTCTCTCACGTCTTCGTGAACATTTCATCCATTTCCCTCGTTCAATCCTTACAAATGATCTCTGAGCCTTGCCCAGGACGAAAATAACTTCATTGCAGGAATAAAAAGCCGCCATTTTTCCAGCAAATCCACTGACAAGTGTCACAATGAGACTCTCGTCTGTTCTATCTCTGCTTTTGGCAGCTTCGCCGAGCGTGTTCGCTGCTACCCGAAGGCTGGAGTTCAATGTCGTCAATGCCAAAGTGGCCCCTGACGGCTTTGAGCGGGAGTATGAAGTTTTTCTTGTTTCATACCGAAAAGTTGCTTACTCGTTCTTGCCTTCAGCGCCGTTCTCATCAACGGGCAATATCCTGGTCCCCTCATTACTGCCAATAAGGGAGATCGCCTGGTCATTCCGACTCACAACAAACTGACTAGCCCGTTCATGAGGCGTAGTACCTCGATCGTAAGTTGACTATTCCCATCTAGGTGGTTCTTATATGATCGCTGATGGTGCTATAGCACTGGCATGGACTCTTCCAAGCAAGGTCCTCGGACATGGACGGACCCGCCTTTGTCAACCAGTGCCCAATTCCACCTAACACGACTTTTGTCTATGACTTCGAAACTGCTGGTCAAACTGGAGGGTACGTCTTAGACTGAGTTATCCACTGCGGCTCCCTCCCAACTCTGTCTATAGTTATTGGTATCACTCTCACTTGTCTACTCAATACTGCGACGGTCTGCGTGGCGCCATCGTCATTTATGGTGACTTACTTCCCATCTTCTCAAGAGTCGATTATTTCTAACCCTCCTTACAGACCCGCAAGATCCATTGAAGCACCTCTATGATGTCGATGACGAGAATACTGTTATTACCTTGTCCGAGTGGTATCACATCCTTGCCCCAGCGGGGAATAACGAATTCTTCTCGAGTGGTATCGTTCCGTAAGTCCGCATTGAACTGCAGCTGTGCCTCGAGGATTCATACCTAGGATAATCACAGTGTACAAGACGCTGGTCTGATCAACGGGAAAGGCCGTTTCAATGGAGGTCCTCTTGGTGAGCAACATGCCATGATTGTTTCATGTGCTTGTCCACAGACAGCTGATCAATTACAGTTCCGTTTGCTGTTGTCAACGTTCAGCAAGGCAAACGCTACAGGCTCCGCGTTTATGCTCTCTCTTGCAGGCCATTCTTTACTTTCTCTATTGACAACCACAACTTGACCTTCATCGAAGCTGATGGAATTGAGCACGACCCCGTAGAGGTCCAGAACATCGATATTTATGCTGCTCAGCGCATCTCAGCCGTCCTTAATGCTAATCAACCGGTCAATAACTATTGGATCCGAGCTCCTCCTACCGGTGGTAGCCCAGCAAGAAATCCGAACTGTGAGTCTGACATGTCACACGTATTACTAGGCCATTTCACTAAGCTGTTATCTCGTCAGTCAATCCCAATCTCACCCTTGCTATCTTGCGCTACAAGGGTGCTCGCAATGTTGAGCCTACTACGGTCGACGTCCCTGGCCACAAGCTCCTTGATCAGGAGATGCATGTAAGTTCAATAATCTCGCAGCTATGTCGTCAAAAGCTCAACTGATTCGGAACGACAGCCCATTGCTCAAGTGGGCCCCGGAAAGGTAATCACATTTCGTCTCACTCCTCACATCCCTTTTGCTCAATATTCCTATACCCGCATCATAGCTCGGTGACGGACCTCCCGATGTCCACATCACCCTGAACATTGCCCAGGTGAGGAGGAACTTCGAAGACTCTTCAGCATGACTCACACTATCCCAAGCCGAATCCACCTTTCTTCGATATCAATGGAATCTCTTACATCTCGCCTTCCGTCCCCGTTTTACTTCAAATATTGAGCGGTGCAAAGAAACCCCAAGACCTTCTCCCATCGGAACAAGTTTTCGTCGTTCCTAGGAATAGCCTGATCGAGGTCAATATCCCCGGCACAGGCGCTCACCCATTCCACCGTACGTTATCCCATTCGTCTGCCCCGTCTTTCATCCTAGTTCTCAACATTGATTCCAGTGCACGGTCATACTTTCGATGTGGTCTTACCGTCTAACGACGACGTCTTCAATTTCAAGAAGTGAGTGCCCGCATTCGACACTGGAGGCTAGCCGCTGACTTTACTCCTCTAGTCCTCTCCGCCGCGACGTCTACCCGATTAACGGTGGTAATACCACCTTCCGCTTCTGTAAGCATTACGTCCAGCCTCGATTGGCCTGTCACTAACCATTCTGGAAATTTCTTCAGTTACCGATAACCCAGGCGCTTGGTTCTTGCACTGGTGAGCACTTCTTTTTTTCTCAGCCCTGGACGATACTGAATAAAGTCTATAGTCACATTGACTGGCATCTCGAAGCTGGCCTTGCTATTGTCTTCGCAGAAGCTCCTGAAGACAATGTTAGCGGTCCACAGTCCCAGATCACGCCTCAGGACTGGAAGGATCTCTGCCCCATGTACAATGAACTCGACCCCGAATTCCAGTAATCGGGTTTTGAACGATGATACCTGCTGTCCCATGTATATATGATGTTGTGTGTTTCACTCGTGTGTAATGGAAGCAGTGGTTGTGAGATTATTCCTTTATCAGCTTCGAGCTGTCACAAATCATGATGATGCGAACTTTGCAACATCCCTACAGCGCCCGCACAATCTCGGTCCAGGGTCGAGTGAGTCTCGGATATACCCGTGTCAGCGCAGGTCACACTCTATCAGATACAAGAATCAACAAGGGCTTACCAACCATCAAGTTCGCGTGCCGTTAGTAGTACTGGGGAAAGCGTCATCAGAAAGTCTTAGAAAGTCTTGTTCCTAAGAGATAAGTCTTTGGCACGCATCATAATTGGGTTTCAGGGAAGCGCTCAAGTCCGTCTTACCTGCGGGTCCATGAATGGCTGCCAGAAAAGTCATACCGGTAACTGTTGAGCTTACATGCATATGCACCGCCGAGATGTTTTATCATCACTCATGACGATCTTGATATCAGGAGTTGATGGATCTGGGGTGAATGTTGCTCGAACCTCCCAGACAATGGAGTTTTCAATATTATGAATACAGGAAGGAGCAAGTGTTCGCAATCAACTCGAGGAAAATCGTTGACCGCATTCCAGAGAAGACAACGATTTAGAGTGTAAGGACTGTGACCTAGAAACTGCTTCGAACTTGACACCTCAGCACCCTAATCTGACCCCTCTATCTATCTAGATAATGGGACATTGACAGGTGGCGGAGCTGAGAGATCGCCTGTCGATGAGGTTCTATAGCCAATCAAAACTTGTGTGGCTCAGAACCGAGTAGTGATGGCCTCCGTGTGGGGGGTCCTTCGAATAGATGATCACTTGTTTCAGGCGTCAAAAAGAATTGAGTCCCTTCCCCATCTACTGGCAGCTTGTCGTGGAACTCTCTTCCATGACATCAACATCAACACTGAATCTGTCACGCCGGCGGGAAAGGCAGGAACCAGGATACATCACACGAATATGACGAGAGCGTGATTAGAATTGGCCAGAATGGAGCTGTCGATGTTACGGGCGGACGTGCTGGTGCACTGCACGATCTTCCAACGGCGAAATTGCTATTTCCACCGTCCCTTTGTACACAGGATTGATACTTCTCCTTACCAAACTCAAACGGATCCATTGAAAAGTAGATCGTAAGCAGGTTCCTAAGTACTTTCCTCCGCCACTGATTTCGCGGGGTCAAAGTCCCACGAAAGTTATCGTACGCGGTTACTAATACACTGAGATACAGGCATACACGCCCGTGAGGTATGTAACCCCAACTGTCTGGCGTCGCCTCAACTGTAAGCCCGAAGCACCTCGGAGACAGAGACGACAACCACGCAGCCATGCTTCGATAGCATTACATCCAGAGATAATCACAATGTCCCCTGACCCTATGCGCGCGTCCGACGGAAGCTGACAAGACCATAGCCGAGTCGGAACGTACTGAGAAGAGGTAACAACTCACCTTCTTCGAAAATCCCGCACGCACCTCATGGAATAAGTGCCTTCCTGCCACCATTGGCGCTTGGGATTAGATCTGATCTGATGAGCCACAAAGAGTTATCGACGCTCTTAATGCCTTAAGCCAGTACGCAGTCCCTTAGGGCCCGTCATATGCGGTATCTGAGGTCTAGCTCACAGTTGACTCGGATATGTAAGCAACCCCTGAATTCCGTCTAGCCCGTTAATTTCGACGCTTTTACTTGTTAAGTACCTGAAGATCTACGTTCATGACGAGGCTGTTCCTCACGTCCCTTATTGAATTAACGGCTTTACTGGACTCAGGATTGATTCAGGTCGTTGTGCAGGTGGGGAAAGTGGAGATATACATAAGCCGGCGGTTTGTTTCAATTTGTATGGTATCACATCACCGTCGTTGACCAATTTGACCAATTCCCTGGAGTTACTGTGAGTGGATGCAGCAGCCCTTGGCTTTCCGCTCGCACTTAAAAAGCGATAAAGCTTGGCGTTATACATCACTTGATATAGGCATGGGAGCTCAAAGAATGGAAGATGCTCTGACTTTTGGGTCATTGGGTAGACCAGGCATTCTGAAACATAAGCTCAAATCACACACATCTGGGTTGATCTTCTCCGGTTATGGTGAGTACGAATCGCGTCTTCTCCCTGACACTGGGCTTTGTCAAGTGCATACACACGCGTAACAAATCTGATCGTCCCATGATACCGATGGCTAATTGCCGTTTCACTATCTATTTTGGTCATCATGTTGCCTCAAGCTTGTTGGATACCAGCCTCAACTTTTCCGTTATCAGTCAGCAAAGTTTACGTTTCGTAACAAAGCAAGTTAGATATGTACATGAGATGACAAAACTCGGCATAAAATGATAAAGCGAAACAGCGAAATACAGGAGAGCGGCCACCTGATAGAACCCTGTCGCGCTGAGGCACGAGTGCAAAAAACATAATGGTATACACAAACAAGAAATTATGAACAGCAGCACGGAAGCAAGACACAAAGCATCGCGAGAATAGGATATCGAATTAAGGAGAAAAGGGAACAAGTGAGAACAAATGGCAATCAAGTTTCGTCAAAAATATATCAGTCGTCGTCGCAAACACGTAAAGCAATCATCAAGATCATAAAAAGTCGTGAAGAGAAGATGGGCATTCAATGCAGTTATGTAACAGAAGCAATGGCAATGGCGAGCTGTGTCTTGGAAGGCATGCAGAACTGTCAAGAACCAAAAGAACAGTGGCATAGAGAGGGACCATAGCATAGAGGCGCTTCCAGAGCATCGAGTTCAAAAAAGAGGGCATAATGGAGTCACAATCATAGTAACTCGGAGGCTGGTAGATCATGGTTGGTTCAGACTCGGATAGGGCGTTGGGTGTTCCTGGCGGTTGAAGCAGGTGTAAGTCGTCCCTTGGGTCTGGGTCGACTGAGCCTTAGGCTGTTTCCTGGTCTGCTACCAAAGTCAGTATCAGTGGGGTATATTGCAACACGGATTGACTCACGTCTTGATATTCCCTATCCCGTTCACGTTCTCCTTCTGGTCCGTCGACATTGTACTTCCACCCGTACTCAACTTGCCGCCACCACCATGAACTGGTTCTGTGGATCCCTTGGGTCCTGTACTTCTCTTGGTCCAACCTAACGCCGTCCTCCTCGCGTTAGAGCCCACTCTTGGTCTGATTATCCCGTCCGCGTTCTTCTTCGGATCCGGCTTGCTAGTATTCTCAACATTGCGAGAAAGGGATTTAAGGGAATCTAAGAGAGGGGCAGCGGTCGGAACATTCGTGTTCTTGTTCAAGAGTGCCTGCTGTAGCATCGGCGTGTTAAGTGAACGAGGTGGAACGTTGAGAGCGGGTGACGGATGAGCGATTTCGGGCGAGCTCGTTACTTTGGAGGGGCGGCTATGAGGATAAGGCGATGGGCGGGAGTCTTTGCGCGAGCGCATACGACGAGGCCGAAGTTCAGACGGGAGAGGACCATAATTTTGAACAGAATGCTCTAGGAGTGCCTTCATGCCTTCAGGGTGATGTGGAGGTTGGAAGGCTAGTGATGTGGGAATTAACATACAGATAGGAAAAACGGACCAAGGCTACTCACATTGAACAGCGAAGATGGAGAATGGGGTGTCCGACCAAATTCGCTTGCTCTCGGTAACAGTGCTCTGTATTTCGTCCTGTAAGGCGTAGTACCTCCTCAACGCGATAATGCCTCTTTCATCATCCCAAAGAGACATTGATTCCTCCGGGTTGGAATGGATCGATGCCGTGTCACTTTCGACGATAAAGACGGGCTGTGACTGGGTGGGACTGCTAGTCTTCTCGGTCATCGCAGGAGACGTAACCACACTTGGCACCTCCTCTTCGATAGTCTCATAGACCGAGCCGGATTGTGAAGCGCGGACGTGAGAGTATCGGCGTCGATGACCGTGACCACGAGCACGGGCGCGAGCTCGAGCGTGTTGAAGAGTTGAAACCGGGTGGGTAGTGCTGGAAAGTATGGCGTCAATCTCCGCGAGATCAATACTGGACATAGAACTGCCAGAGATTGAGGATCCATCTGATGCCGACAGTGGTGGGGTGTCTCCACCAGAGCTTGAAGTGCAGGTGCTCGAACGGGATCGCGAGGCTGGAGGGGGGCGGGTGAAGACGGGTACAGGACGGACTGAACTGATGTTAGGGAGGGAAACTATGCGTAAAGTAATACTTACATGAAATCGAAGTATCTTCGCCAGTCCCAACGAAGCAGCTATCCTCCAGAGTGCGCCTTTCTGGCAATCCACGTTGATCTTGAATCATACACTCCGAGCCAGATTGGAATGCGATAGATGGTTTCTCAACAATCCTAGCCTTGTTTGGAGATTCATAGTCACAGTCATCTTGGACGCCTTGGAATATCGCGTGTTTCCGCTTCTCAACACGGGCGCACGGCGAAGCCTCCATTATCGACCCCATTGAGCGACGGCGAACATAGCCACCACCGAGCATCTGAAGGAAGAGAAGATGAGTCAAAGATCAGTCGTAAGGAGGGAACATACCGTAATCATGGTATCGTCTTCCTTGGGAGGGCTACGGATGCTGTTCATGCTAAGAATCGACAGAGGCCGGAATTGACGAGGAGGTAAAAACCCAGGTTGAATGCGAGAGTCATCAACGCAGCCAAAGACCGAATCTTCCGAGGAGACAGATGTGCGCTGCCCAGTCTTGTCAAATATGGAATCGGAGGCTTCGAAAGAAACCCTTCTGTCATCGTCCATAATTGAGTCGTAAGTTGGTTGTTGAGATGTCTGTGCAGAGAACAAAACTGAGTCCTTGGTGCTTTCAGGAGAATCCGAAATAGAAGCAAGGCGCATTGCGTGGTCGACCGTCTCAAACATTTTGTCACCAACGCCAGGTCGCCCTAGTCGCATTGCTGAAAAGTCGCTCATGATTGAATCCATAGAGTTGTTGAACTGGTGGCTGGATCTCCATGCGGAACGAGAGGCTATGCTAGCACTGGAACCACTTCGACGGTGAGCGCCAAAGCTTCGGTTATACAGGCTCACGGGGGGTGCTTGAGAAGAAATGGAGTAGTTGGACTCATGTCGACGATGACCAATGGGGGCATGGAAATAGAAACTGGAAGCATCACTATCAACTCTTCTTCTTCTAGAGGGATGTTTAAGGAAGGAGAAGGTGTCATCAATGGAGAATGACGTAGTTGAAAGGTTCTCTGAAGATGGGCGTTCTTGCAAGCTCGGCAAGCCGAAATCGAAGGGATCGGGGACACCGGGGTTAATGACACGACCATAAGATGAGACTGAAGAGATACTGAGAAGTGAATCATGGCCCCGACGATTGCTACGACAGTTGTTAGAAGCAGGAGGATAGAACGCCGGACGGTTGGAGTTGAATTCGAATGCACGGCGAACTTCCTCGAACGAATCAAATCCAGTGAAGCTAGCGATAGAAGAGGCGTGTGAGTGCCTGTAGATGGAATTCCTCGCCTGAAGGAGATGCTGGCCAGCATCAGAGGCGACACGTGGACGGGGTTGGGGAGGGTCAGAGACCTTGGCCAAGATCGACTGGAAGAGAGAATCATCTTCAAGAGGGTGGGGGGACGAGGAGGACGAGAGTGATCGAACATGAGAAAGGGGAGGGATGATATCAGAAAGCGTTAATGGTTCCTCCTTTCTGTGTTGCTCGGAAGGCTCTAGACGGGGGAGACCGCCAAACCTGAAGGACGTGTTGAGTTCACCTTCGGAAGCACGCGAGTTGTTGGAGAGAGATGCGTTGAATGCCTCAGATGGATCGGGGCTGACGATGATGTGATGAGGGCTATCGGCGAAATCTGCATCGGGGCTGGAGCTAAACAGGTTAGTGGGCTCTTGAATATCCACAATCCTGGAAACGTTCTCGACGTTCAACTGTGAGGTGGAATCCTTCTCGGCAGTCTCCTCGCACTTGGTGGATTGCATGTTGAAAAGGCTTGGTTCCTTGACGTCCACCAATCTCGACACCTCGTAGATATCGAATGCCTCTGGCTCATCATCTTCCTGGTCTACGATATTACTTTGCGCCTCCTGTGACTGCCCTTCCAGGATGACAGATTTGTCCGCCGAATCTTCACTGGCACTCGACTTCGAGAAGTCGAGCGACACCTTGCTCGAATCACCGCTCATATCCAAATTCAATGGGAGGCGCGGGACTGGTGGCACCTCAACACTCAACAATCCGCCGAAACCACACCTCAGATCCACCTTTGCAGGCGTCCTGAAGGCATTCTCGAGCTGCTCAACAAAGCTACGGCGATCCGAGGCTCCAGATTCGTTTAATCTCTGCAATTCTCCCGTGAAGTCGAAGCTCTTCTTCGTATCAGCATCAACATCAAACTCTACATCAGCGTGCTCGGCATCTTCGATCTCTTCTTCAACGCCACCGTCGCTAGTCAAAGAAGCATGGAAGATAGGTGTGTCCATGATCTCGGGTGGCATTTGCGAAACTTCAAGGGGAATCGTAGAACGTGGGCGCTCGACCTCGTCATCCTCTTCGTCATCTTCATGGATAAGCCTCTTGTTGAAATCGAATGTGTCATCGTCCTCGCCGCGGTCAGAATTGGCTTTCAGAATAAACTGCAACTCATCAGGGATATCGGAATCAGGATCGGACGCGTCAGGCTCAGGAACAGCATAACACGATACATCGGAGCCCCCTAAAGTGGCTGGCATTCTTCTCCTCTTCTTCTCCCCACCAGGGACAGGCACGCCATTTGTTAAAGAAACACTATTGTTCGTGTTCGAGCTAGAACCTGAGCAGGAGCCCCTGTCGGGAGGGAAGCTTCTATCACCCATCGAAACATCAGTGGGAACGGGAAGCAATGAACACCGTTTCCTCAGGAAGGCACTTGCCCTTCGACGAAGGGACGCAGACGGGGAGATGGAGCCCTTAGCAGCGTTTGTCATGGGTACGTCAGGAGGAGGACCAAAGATCGAAGAAGCGGAAGGCTTGAGGGTGGCCTTCCCATCGAAGGCGTCGGAGACCCTCAGCGTGCGAGCCTTGGGAGGCCGGAGCGGATGGAATACGGGCGCAGGCTCTGGTTCGGGCCCGGGCGTCAGCGTACGTTTATGGCCCTTCTTCCAGGTGCCAGTCTTCGACGGAGTGTCCTTCGGCAAGACATTCTCCTTCTCACTCTCCTTTGTGGATTTCCGTTCCTTCGCCGGGGACAACTGCTGCAATAGCACAGGCCAGGGAGCAATCTGCTGACCAATGCCGAGCTCACTTGGTCTCTTCTTGATGGTCGCGTCATTGGCAGTGTTGTTCGCAAAGACGGGAGTAGTGAAGGTCTTCGTCGCGTTGCCTCTTGACTGGGCGTAGGGTCGAAGCGAAGTAATGGAAGCAGCACTGGTGCGCAAGCCAAGACTCTTCGGGCTGCTATTATGGAGAGTGGAAGGGCTCTTGTTTCTGAGAGGGCTATCATGACCAAGGCGTGGTTTCTTGACAGGGCTTCCGTCCAGGTTAGCACGTGGGCGTGCTGAGTCAAGAATGTCAGCAGGGAGAGACGAAGGACGATGAGGGGTGATGTCAGGGGTGGTAGGGGTGGCCTCAAGGTCTAGGTTATTGATGAGCTGCGCGAGATCATTCGTCGCGGCATCAAGAATAGAGAGGACACCTAGAAAAGAAGTTATGAGTAATTTGCGTGGAGTTTACCCAGGACGTTTCACCAACCTTCTTCATCTTCATATACAGCGCGAGGGCGCGCCCTACCGAGCATCTGCTCCGACATCGGCCTAACACGCTGCCTCTTGACGGGGGTCGTATCGGGTGCCTCATCCCTTTGCTCACCCTCTTTCAAAATGCCCCCATAAACCAATGAGTCATGGATCTCTTCTGTATCGTCGCCATGGCCATCTGCAGTCGCCTCCTCAATCGTGACGATGGGGAAGGCTGTGCTGAACCGCTTCTGCATCTCCTCTTCGTCGACATCCATGTCACTATGTCCTTGGCTCGAGGCTACCTCCGGGAACACGTCCGTAATTGATATTCTCCTCCTTCCCTCAAGCGACCTCTTACTATCCTTCCCTTCCTCCTTCTCCTTCTCCTTTATCCTCTTCCTCTTCTCCTTCTTTTCCTTCTGAATCTCCCTCTTGTCACTCTGTAAACCTTCCTCATCCCACTTGATACTTCCACGACTTTCACGAGTGGAGGCCGACGCGCCAGAGCTCGATGCCATGGAAATGGGCCTCAGAGACGAGGCAGTACTTATAGTAGAGCCCATGCGCTCCTTGGCTCGAGTACCGAGACCCTCAGCAGCAAGGCGGTTTGGCTGAGGAAAAATTGACGACGCCGTGGAGCCACTACGGACAGATGGCAAACGCATCGATGAAGGCAGGCCAAGACCCAGAATAGAATGCTTCTTCTTCCCCAAAGTTTGTGAAGAATGCTTGCGAGTAGCCTCCGGACTAGTAGTAAGTGCGCCAGCCTCGAAACTGGAGGTAGAAAGGCGGAAGGTGCCCTGGTTGTCCTTATTGTCCTCCTTTCTCTCCGTCTTCTCCTTCTTCTCCGTCTTCTCCTTCTTCTCCTTCTTCCCCTTCTTCTCCTTCTCCTTCTCCTTCTTCTTGTCTCGGACAGTACCATCCCGATTCTCCTTCTTCTCCTTGCGCTCCTTCTTCTCCTTCTTCTCCCTCTTTTCTTTCTTCTCCCTAACAGTGCCGTCCTTTGCACCGCCCTCGTTTGTACCCATTTGTGCCCAGCTTCCCATACGAGCCAAGGACCTGACGGAACGGATGGCACGAAGGGCGATAGAACCCTGTTCCTTGGCGTTGGTAGCAACATTAGGAGGGGCAAGGAAGCCATTGAGGGTTGGAGCGGGGGTTCCCGAGCGTGATGGAATAGGTGAAGGGGCGCGACAAGCCTCCTTCAGAGACTCGGGCGTAAACGAGCGTTTGGGATGAGCCGAGAGACGGGGAGGTTGCTCAGGCTCAGAGGCAGTAGAGGCCTTCACGTTCGGGAGCCCCATATTTACGGGCGTGTTGAGAAGGATACCAGAGTCTAAAGAGTTGAAACGGACCCGACTGTCCTGATTGTGCTTGAGAGGTTCAGGTGCTAGATGATAATTACCATCAGGTCAGATGATGAAAACGAGGCTAATGGCGTATGATCTTACTCTTCGAGCGCATTGGCACCTCCGGGGCTGTAGGTGGAATTAAGTCAGGATAGAGAACTTGACAAGACGATGGAACTGTTTACATTTTGCGCGTTTGGCATTCTCCTTCTCTTCCTTATCTTTGGAATCCTTCCTTCCTCTTCCAATACTCCACCACTTCTTATCCTCGTCCTTCACCTTAAGCGTAGCACCAGAAATGGGAACGTTTCTCGATGTGTTGGGGACATTTGTCACTTCTCCAAGAGCGCCCCAGCTCATCCCATTTAATCCAGCGCGGGACTTCTGTTTCTTAACGACGAGGATATCTCCAAGGTCAGGATCATTGGTGGGATCCACATAGATTTCAAAGCCTCCTCGAGCAGAAGAGCTATCTGCTCCAACACGACGGACAACATCAGACAGGTCCTTTCCCTTGTCTTTGTCCTTCGAGCCAACACCGAGAAGCCCAAGCTTGGACTTCTTCGGAACCAAACGCCTGCGAGTGGGCACATCTTGCTTGGGAGCAATCATGGAAGGTGAAACGGATGCCCATGAGCTTTCGAAAGAGTTCGAGAAGGATCCTTCGCCTTCGGAAGACACGCCAGTAGCGGAAGGCGTGGCAGAGATGAGGCGGATGGATGGAACTTGGGAAGGTTGCTGGTCGTGTGACGGTGGAGCGACGGTCGACGGTCTTGATAGTATAGGCAAGTTATTTCGCATCGCTTGTAATATTGGGTAAGGTCTTGGAACTCGTTAACTCGGCTTGAGGTAAATAACTCGTTAGATCTTGCGACGAAATCTTGCGGTTCGTGAACGAAAAAGCGTCGTAGAAATTAGTTAAAACGGTAAGTGTCTTGAATGGCGTAAGCTGCGTTATTGCGTTGATTCTCGAGATTTTCTGCTCAAAATTGTCTGATCTCTGTCGTACACCTATGTCAATATCTGGAGGCAGAAACCAAGACGATCGACGCACCTAAACAATGCGTACCTTCAGGTTTATACCCCCAGCGTACTCCAGTCTCGCAGGTGGCGAGCTAATCGCCTGACGAGCTCTGGGATTCTTGTGGGAGAGACTTCTGGTCTGCAGGGAAGAGAACAATCAACCTCGACGCCCGACGCGTCCAATTCAACTTTTGTCACGTGACGGCGACATTACAACCGATGACCAAATTCTACCAAATAACATCCACCCTGCATCGCCGCAACAGTCTGTCTGATGCCTCGATCTCAGGCAGTGCAAAACGAAGGGTAATTTACTTATCTATATACGCGAACTAACTGTTATTAATGTAACTAACACGCTACCGCCTTACCGCAAAGCATAACTTCTGGCCTGTTTCACACAACTTTCACTTCCAGATTCTTCTGCACACCTGATGAAAAATACCGATGTCTCATGACGTCTCAGTGTTTGATGGAAAACGCTCTATATGTTTTTATGAAGCTGACGGCAGACGGCCTCTTGAAAGCCGACTGTCGACTCCACCTGTTCTGATAGCACCGTTGCATGTCCGCCGGAACATCGGGAACTTGTATCATCTCCGAGTTCCTCACCAACCGCCTCATCCCTCTTCCCTCGAGAACACATAGACAGCCGGCGCTATCACAGCGGCCCATAACTGCCGAATATTGTTGATCAGACATGGTGTCTGGCGAAACGTTCTTCTCACCTCCAAACGGATATGTCATCGTTGATATCACAGAATTGCCTTGCAGGAAGGTGATGCCAATCGTGGAACATCCCGATGCATCTAGATTGTAATGCCCCAAATCAACACCAGCCTTCCGAGCCTGCCGGTCGAGATGGTTTGGGGGTTTAGATGGTGCCGGCGCTAGCACGGGTTCGCTCTTGAGATCCTTAATCCGAGTATGTGGCGCATCTTGCACACCAATCTCCCAGGGACAATGGATTAATCGTCATGGTTTACCGAGTGACATGCCCAGTGACAATACTATCTCCCAGCTAGCTTCAGAGGTATTCAGACCCCAACCACACAAACCCATGAGCATTTGTAGCGTGAAGACTCGGTTAGCCTTGTTATCCTAAAGCCACTTGCCTTGATGCTTCTTCCACCGACATCGGCCGTCCGAACTCCAACGCCGCAGCTATCGCCAGAACAGACCTTGAGCTGCATGTTCCCCAGATAGCCTCCGAACCCTTGATAGGCGTTAGAGCTTGCAATCCCGTATGATACGGCTAAGCTTTCATGTGCCCGCCGCACTTAGAGAAGTCGCAAATACTCATACAGTTGAGGGCGACTCCGACGTGTGGGTCCGTATTTCTAACACTGACCTTCACCCCTTCGCTTAGTGCGTCCCTTGCTCTCGTCGGTGCTCCAGCTTTTCCAGTGGTCTCCAACCCCTGACTAAACCCATCCAGATTTCTCCCGCTCTAGTAATATGCCATTATCATGCTTCCTGCGATTATTATCACGGACGTATGTCGAGCGTATGCGAAGCGGGGATATCATGATCATCACCGTTTGAAAATCACAGGTTGGACTACTCGTCAATGAACACTGTTACATATCTACATGTGCGGTGATAGCTCCTCTTAGCAATGATCACCGTATTAGAGTGACGGATGCCTACCATTTCCTGGAACTACTGCACTGAGTCAATCCTAGTCGCTTTTTACTGCTGCCGATGATTACTTACGATCATTAACAGGCCATCGAGCTGAAGATTCATCCCAGCGGGGTGAACTCACAGAGATGTCTTTCAACCCAATACCACCACAGCACTGATCCATTCTCCATAAGTCCCTTCCCGTGAAGTGGACCGTCGGAGGTTTTGCCCATCCTGTCATCACCGGACGAGCACTTAAGATAACCGATAGAATCAAAGGGGGTGTTATCAACGTGGAGCTCGGTACGTACTCTATACCCCCGTAACTAGCGTGCCTCTCATTTCCTAATATCAGACAAATATCAGGATTGTTTTCCATTCCCTCTCGGGAGAACGCCCAAGACCATGTGATCATACCATCTTTTGCTTCGAAGAAGAGTGGCAGTATGTAACTCTTGCATAATGGCATCACACCCCCCACCAAGTCTTTTGTGTTCTTTGTGCTTCCTGGCAGCTTCCTGGCAGCTTCCAGTCAAGTGTATACTTACAGCCCGTATAGATCTCTCGGAAGTGTGACCCTGGGCCAGGAACACATACAAAAGTAACGTTAGGTAGGCAAGGCCTGGAAGTTAAAGGTCTTCACATGTTGATAAGATAAGAGTTTGCTTGGTATCCCGATAATCACCGGCACCCAATTGATACATACTGGGAAACAAGTGAACCTTTGAGGTTAGCCCAACATTCAATGCTCCCGTGTGACCATTTTGACATAAGGACCGTCTATTCGGCTGCAAAGCGATTCTTCCAAATTACGCCTTAGAGCACCCGCTGTGTGCCACAGTTCGGGTTCCCTTTCAGCCGTCTCCTATGACATCTATGCCAGCGTAACTGACACTACACCCCGACAATTCACCACTTACCCCACATTGCTCATGTACCTGATGACTCCAGGTTTGAAGCCGACCCTAACTCCCTCTTACCCAGTGGCACCAAGGAGGCCTCCTGGCTGTGTAAAATCTCTCGATTGAACCCTTACAACGTCCCTGAATTTCAGCAATCGGCTTGCACCAGGTTAAACCCTTCACTGTCTAGGATGTATCTCAGTCTCACTGATGCGACAATGATGTAGCACAACCTATCAACATTCAGATAAGACTTAACTATATGATAACACTTTCTTTCAGACCTCAGACTCAACTGATCATCATGATGTACTTCGATATATGGGGTGTCTTACGGTGCCTATAGGAGCAGCGGCAGTCAATGCGTCAATAGATCATTCACGAGGCACCCAACGACCAAAATTGGAGAGTTCCTCGATCCCGATATGTCCGTCGCGCCTTTAGCGGATGGATGATTGCGGGGTTTGAAGAGCGCTACATTTACCACACTTTTGGTTCATTATTGAGGCTGATCGCAAGCCAGTTGTCAGTCACTATACTGTCAGCAACTACTTATATCCCGACGGCGTTCGGGTAGGAAGAACGATTTGATCGAGTTGATGGATGGCACTCGCAACAGTGGAACATATGACGGCCCAAGAGCCGGCCGTCATGATCCTTTTAGCGACACCGAAGGACCCCATTTTGCGGCAACTCGACACTCACGGTGACCGAGTCCAACAATTTGACTATAATCTAAGAAAGCTTATAGGCGGCGGAGGTGGTTTCAGATCCACCCCTCCGCAGCACACGTCGGAGAGCAGGAATTTTGCATTTCCCCAGTGCATTAGCTCGCGCGGCTCATTAATATTGCGGTGGAAGGTCCCTGATAGTATGATGAGGCTCCTAATAGTATCATATGCGGGGGATGCATGCACTGTACTATAATAGGTCGACCGAACTTGATGATCTGCGAACCCATTAAGAGACGTCGCTGTGAACACTGCCACCTCCTGTGATCGTTGGTTCCGCTCGACGAGTAAAGGCACTGTGCACAACATCCCAGAAACAGTTTTCGTTACCATCAGAACGCCCGGGCCGTTTATACCAGGGCGACCGCCACGCAATAGATATTGGGGTTATGAGCAATCAGCGGTGGTTTGATCCTGTAACGAAGGACCGTGCCTCTTGGGTTTGGAAGAAGCTATCCGAGAATATAGATACGTTTCAACATGTTTCTACCATGGTCTGAAGCCTAGAGAGGCTAGGCGTCTAGTTCCCGCACATATTTCCGGTATCCCCAATACTCCACAATCTAACAGCCTAAATAGATCCTCCACTTGCGTAGCCTTCCTTTTACCGACCACTATTTACGGCGCAACAAAATCAGAAAGTGTATGACAGCATTGTGGCTGATTAGTTGGTGAACATTAATCATAATTTCAATTACCCGGTATCCTGGATCATAAAAAAGGGCAAGATCCTTATCCTAGAAGCTGTTATTCAACTTTGCTGCGGGTAACAACCCCCCCTCCCCAACAGAAGCGGTGATTCATCGGAATTGGGCCTAAAGACATGTATATATATCCCGATTATTGAGTTATTTTGATCCAAAGAATCCATATTTTCGAACACAGATACAGTCCTTTTCCATCACTACCGCCGGCAGCGGGCGCCAGGTATCCCTCGAAATAATCGAGATTCAATGAATCCTAACAGCCACTCGATGTCACTGGGATCACCGTCTGGACGGCGCACAACCAAGCTCAGTCATAAGTATAGCACTAGATCTTACTTCTCCACGCGGTCATGCAACATATGTCGAACATGAGTATCCATGCCTGGGACCGCAACAGTCGGGTCGCGCATCTGATAGCCATTTATGTCAATTTAGTCCCTCGTAGCATCCTGTCAGCTCCTTTTGCTCATGTCCTCCGAAGGATTCACCCACGGGCTACCACGCTGGGACTGACATTGAAACCCGATCTACCAGCCTCGTAGCCGCTTTCTTTCAAAATCCGAGGAGCTTTCACACCAAGTCAGCACGTCATACCTAATCTGTCATAATCCAGCACCATATTTCCAATGCATGTATGTACAATCAAATGCACGGATTCCAAGCGTCCTTGATGTCAGATTCATTATACTCTCACCCAGAACGAGACAGAGGTTTCGAAACTCGCTATCAAACACGAGTATTAGTGTCGCCTTGGAGAACCTAGGATCTCCGTTACGTTGCAATTGGCGGTAATGCGAGTCTCCGGTTTCCCGCGTTGTGCCAAAATGCAATTTCAGATGCCGATCGGGTAGACAGGGAAGCTCCTCAGTCATGACCTGGGTCTCCTTGTTGATTGTCGGTGGACTTACGGGACCCTAACGTTGAATCCTATCACGGAGCCCCATACAGTTGCGCGGTTTTGAAGGCTGGGTGTATGTATCATCATTTTGTTGATATAGCACCCAGATTATGCCCGACCCTGGGAGTCAACACGTCTATCTGATACTGGATATCATGCTTCGCTCATCTGAGATGGAGTACATTACCACCTCCCTCGTGAAAATCTGTTCCTGTTTTGCGTCACTCAGTTTAGGTTGATCGGCATGAAAGAAAAGACACTGAGCGGGAAAGCGAACTGCAATGTCTATAAATATTGATGACAAACAAACAATCTATGGTGAGTGTAGATTACAAGGAGATGAAGTAAGAGATGTCAGATTCATCCAAAAGCCCAAGTGGAACCCGAGACCCAATGAGTGAAACCGAAGAAGATGGAAAGGCGTAGGCCAAAAATACAGGGGTTTGCAGAGCGCAGTCGAGCTGATGCTCATGACAGTCTATAGTGAGACGAAATTGTGCATAGAAGAAGGGGTTAGATGGAGAATGCGAAATAAAACGTGAATGGGGTGCCTTCTAACGCATAAATAAAGATGCCGAATAAGAATGCAGGGAGACGACGGGGAAGTCCGCTATAGATTTCGTTCCGGTGCAAACGCTTCTGGGCTCATGTACATTGACAGTTGGGGACCACCTTTTCGGATGCAGCAACCAACGTATGTGTGAATCCCAGTACGACTAGATAGGTCGCGGTGTTGGCTGTGACTCGATCAGCGGGGATCATGACGTGATTTGAACCAAAGACTTACAAGATTTGTTGCAGATCGCTAACATATCGCCTTGAAAAGTCCTTGTTGGTGGTAGCGTAGAATTGAGAGATAGCATTGGCGATGAAAGCATCACTTTCGCAGTAATGACGGACAGGGAAGTAAACTTTTGGCCAGAGTTTGTCCGATCCCAGCTTCATCTCGAAATAGATCAGGAAGCCGTGAGCCACTTTCTTAGGGCGAGAAGGCTTGATGTGTTCATAGCGGCCGATGCCCGGGAAGAACAGATTCCAAAGCCGTTCGATCAGGTCGGTCGTTTCCTTGATGAGTGGGTCATCATCGAGAGCGCCACCCAAACGAACTGTGCGAACAATCTCGTCCAGGGTAGTAGCGTCGGAGCGGAAGTAAACCTTAATGCGGTTTTGTTCAGAGGGAACACAATCAACGGCAACCATGTCTGCCACCGGGCGCTCGCTCTTGGGAATGGTGAGCATATATGAAAGCACGCGGATCCATTGTTCCTCCAGACCAAGGCGCGACATGCATTGAGTCACGAGATCCTCCTGAGCAGTCTTCGTTTCCGTCGCACGTAAGTGAGGAAGAAAATAGAATTTCCCAATCATGGAGTCATGCGAGAAATCACCCCCTTTTATCGAGGTCAGTCAACCATACCTCTATAGCAACGGCAACATCACACACCAAGGAAAAACTGTGACGGGTATTCGGCACCCTCGCCCCCTTCTACCTGATCAAGTATCAAGGTCTCGCGGCAGACATTCGTCCAATCGAGAGACCACGTTTTGGTCCTGTGCCAGGAACGGAGCTTATGAAGTGACTTCATCCACTCTCCGGAAGGACTGGGAGTGCCATCAACGGGGTCCAGGGGTTCCATGGCGAAGCGGATAGACATCTTGCCGTCGGCATCGACAGCCCAGATAAGCTCCATCGGAGTGTGGTCGTCGGAAAAGAATGTACATGGGTTCATCCCCATCTCTGCGAACTCCTGGGGTGCGGGTCCCAGAAGAGGGACAATTTCATGATTAAAGTATTGCATGAAGTCTCTGCTGGCACTAGGAGGCATTGATACACGCTCGAGAAGGTATTCAAGTCCATGCCCGATCTCTCGTTTCCAGAAAGCCGAACGAGGAAAGTCGCTGTCGCACTGCATGTCCCGAAAGGTATTGAGTTGCGGGGCAGAGTAGTCGAGCCGGAACAGTACCCACCATGAACAGCCGATGTGATGCAAGGCGAAGAATGAGCCGCCGAAGTAAAGCGATCTCATAGCGCTTCGCTTCATAGGCGGTTGGTATGCTGAGTTCAGTGAGGAGAGACATGCTTCGAAGAAGAGATGGGGGGTGGTGGATCTTCCATTGCCAATGCTGAAGCTTATATAGAACTGGGAGGTGATGTAGGGACGTCCGTATGTGCAAAACACAGTATTCAAATTGGTCTCACGTCAACTTCGATACCATTAATGGGGAGCCACATACGCTTTGAGACACCATAGTGTGTCCAGTAAGCAAGCCTATCATTTCTCCGTCCAGTTACTCCGTATTGAAACCGCTGTAGCGATGGAATCTAGCCCAACCCTAGCGCTCCTTGTGGAGTAACGCAAGGAGATTGAGCATCGCAAGGGCCCTTAACATGAGAACGTGCACGAGTGCGAGAGAGTTTGACGGAGGAGAGATGCAATCAATTATCAAGAGACTACTTCCAAGGGTTAGCCAATTTGGGCGCCCCTGACCATCAAAGAGATTCGGAAAAATCAATGGCGAAAGCAACTGTGGATGAATTTTCTGTACCACAGCATATCGCTCCCTGACCACATCTCGTAGCGGCACGTGTCAGGCCCGTGTCATTGACCAGTTCGCGACGATGACGGTGGAAAACTCGTTGATGGTGTGGAAATAGCACGAGCACTACTGCCACCTAGATACACGGTGCTATTTTTTGATGTCCTATACGGGATCTATGTAGCACGAGCGGACTCGAAAAGCTCATTGATCGCCAGCGCCAACGATCAATTACACCATCTTCCAAGTCAACCTTACCTGTCCAAGCGTTTGCGGGGAGCATAACGAGAAAAAAAATGGTCGTGAGAACCCTTCGGCCGTTTCACTCGGTTTAGAAGGTTTCAGAATATTGAACCCTCCCCTAGAATAGAAAATCACACTTCCTGCGATAGAAACGATGAACATGAGCCGATTTGTACCGCTGAAATCATGCCGAATTGAATACCGTAGGTCTGGGGTCATCTTTTTTTCAGGGGGGGGGGGTTCTGTTGACAACCAGGCGGCAGACGGGTTGGCATCAGAACTGATGTGACGGTAATCCCCGGTGCGACTCCAAGACAGTTAGATATTTGAAGGAGGAACTGGTTGTAATTGCTTTTCAATTCAGTTGAGGAGCCATAAGGCATGTCAACCTTCCCGAACCCGCCAAAGAAGAGAACGCCAGCAGGGACTTGACTCTCCCTCTCTATCGGTGACACCATCTGGTCGGCTCTGGTAACATCAGATATAAGGAGAGAGCGAAGCTTCGTTCAGGCTGAAACCTCCAAGATCAGAAGTTAATCGGAACAGGGCCAACACCGAGAGATATGAAAAACAGATAGATGGTGATCAGCCCCCTTACCCTGACACCCAAATATCAAACTACTATTCTCAAAAAAGAAGATAAACACCAGTATTATCGGGAGTTTAGGCCAAGATCTCAGGGAAAAGGGGAGGAACTTACTCCTGAAAACCACATGGGTATGGTTGCCGTAGTCGCACCTCAAACGGATTTCTCAAGCTGTAGGCGAAACGTGGAAACAAATACAATCACAATTCAGGTCGAATATTCGCTTCGACTCCATGTTTTTCAAAACCCGGCAAACCTTAAAACCAGATTACGGGCACAGGTGTCCCCAGAGCAATAGCGTCCGTTCACGTGACTAGGTACGCGACAATGGCTGTTCACTCTAAATTTTCGCGTTACGGCAATATAGTATGTATGTCTGGGAAGTTATTTCGCCCTTTACCTCATGCAGATTGTCATCGTGTGGTTGTGAGGTATCACAAGGAGGTATCAGTCACAATCCTGCAGCGAAGTCGGTGACCGCCGCCGGCCCACCCAGAGAGATCGTCCATCGTAGGGGTGCGTGGATCCCATTTCTCGCTTGAGCACAGAACATGCGGGGCGGGATCAATAAAAAACCCTTCATTGCAACGCATTTAATGCATATTTAATTCATATCTAATTGTGTGACATTAAAGAACTTTTCCGTTACGCTCGCTCGCTATGCGGCGCCAATGATTGACAAAAGCAACAGAAAATAAGAGACTGGGCATGGCTTGGTGAGAAGGATGTCGTTGATACAATCTTTGCAATACACCTCTGGCTTATTCTTCATGACTCACCAGAACAAGGGTCGACGCAGAGAAACACCGCTTCTCCTACGGCATGAATGGTGAATTTCACACCCAGTACAAAACTGCTGCGAATTTTTGGGATCCAAGTATGATATTCTCACCACCCTACTCACCTGCGAGGCTTACAAGGCTGGTAATCACTTTTACCATCCTTACGAAAGGAGACGAAGTGTTGTCATATACCGGACTTCTCCTTTCACCTGACAGTGACAGAGGAAGCTTCCAGATTATCAAGGGTTTTGAATCAATGGATCATGAACCTTGTATATCTTGTTAATGATCACATAAACGTATGGTGACATCTAGTTGGTCTGGCGGTAGAAACATTGGTCATCAGTACTCGCATATATCAGTCTTTCCCAGTCTGGACATGTTATAAATGTCATAGATTATGTACTACTCGGTGTTCGGCACCTCGAATGTGGCAGGCATAGCCAAATCCGACATGTCTGTTACATTGTCTCCAAACATCCGGATTATATATACTCCGCTCATGTCGGAGGTTGGCACTTCGACTTTAGAGTTGACGCTCCATCCTGAAGCAGAGGGTGCCCAAACTTCGCAAACGGCGAACTCAGTATCACTAAAAGCGTATGTTCTAAGGAATCAAAAACCAAATGGGTTTACGCAACTCAAAATCAACGAAAGACAAGCTAATATTAACGCGATGAGCGCACATTCTTCTAATCTTGGTCGACCATTAGAGGCCCTGTGAAACACAGTCCATTATGATCGCAAACGTTGTTGTTCTCTTACAAGACGAATCCAGGGCGAGATGACGCTCATGCTTGGTCTATCGTAAGGATTATACCTCCAACAGGTCGTTAATATCTGCCAAAGGTCGTCATCGATGATTGTCCTGTCTGGACGATGGGGAAGTCCTCCTTGAGTGATGTTCGTTATGACGAAGAGCATGAGATGAAGATGGTTGTAGGGGAGATCACCAGTAAAGATCTACGATGGCTATTTAGTATTGATTCGAAGGAAGCAAGATAATGCGTACCTGCAGGACAGTCATTCCGAAACTCCAGACATCGCAGGATGTTTGCAAGGTAGTATGGTCTGCTAAGAAAATCTGTTCTGGAGGCTGCCAGCGTGGGTCTTCGCTAAGGTGCCAGTCCGCAGAGACCTCAGGAATGAGAAAAGGCTCAGACATGCCTATATCAGAGAGGAGAAGGCGATGATCTTTGGAAATGAGAATATTACTCTATATTTGACTCAACGCTCAGTATTTCAAGATATTCCAGGACAAGTTCCGGAACACTCACGCCTTTAATATTGCCATGAATGATGGGGGGTTCCTGCTTATGCAGGTATTCCAATGCTTGGGACAGCTGATACATCTATGACGGAAGTATGTGAGTGAACATCTGTAGAATAGGAAGAAGCTTACAAGCACTAGCTTATCTGCGTAGGGGTTATTTCTAGTAAACTGTAGGACATTGCATTCGGCTTGGGGCAAGACTAGCAACGGTATCTGCCTATCGCGGTCGAGAACTCCGAACAAAGGTGAAATGTTGGGATGGGATGCGACAGACTTCCATTCATCTAGCCGTCGAGCAAGCCGCTGGTGTGTTCCACTCAGCTTCCAGCTTGTTACTTAGCAAATGAAGGGCGTACCTTCAGTGCCTCCTTCAATGGTCCATCATTTACTGTTGCAAGAAGTCTCCAGTGTTTCAATGCAACAGTTCTACCTTTCCACCTCGCTATGTGTATGTCCGTGCGCTGATTTTGACAGAAGAAAGGCTGTTCAATTGTGGCGTCAGGCTCAATAACATGGTGGGAGTAGAGATTCCTGAATTTGGAGGCTTGCTAAAAGTGATATCAGTGAGTGTCATAAAGTGCAAGCACGACTCTCTCACCACCATGAGGTTCAAAGTGTTCGGGACGGGGACACTCGGTGAGCAGAGAGTTCTTCTTTTAAAATCTGTGGGAGTCCGTGTTACGTGAACTTAGACGCTAGCTCGGCTGGCTCGTTCTCGACAGCAATGCACCGCGTATGGGCTATGCTCGATAATTGCATAGGAAATTCCTAGTACACTCCGCGACTTGATAGTTAATATCCGCAAGAGTTCCATAGTGCAATGATTCTCATAATCACAACGTATTACGACCCAGTCTCCCGACAACATAACCAGAAACATAGAGAAGGCAACGGAGCATGTGTTTACGAAGAGAGAGAGTGGCGTTTCTGTCCCTGACACACATTTCCTCACGTCAGCGACCTGGGAGACCATTCTTGGCTGATGACACAGCTAGGCTGGTCGGACCCCGGATACCTCACAACCTGGGTGCGGCAGTGCTGAGTTAACGCCCACGACGTCCACGGCATTGATGCCGAAGGACAACTGCCCCCGGAAAGGATTCCAACGCTATGAGAAAGGGCACTGGCCTACCGAAGAAAAAAAGAACAGGAAAACTACCTGCATAACAGAGTACATCTTGGAGTCATGAGACAAGAAGTCGGCACGACAGCTTCAAATGCCAGGAGAAGGACTCAGAGCAGGTGTACCACGCCATATTTAGTTTGGGGTCTTATTGGCACTTCCTAATCCAGATGACTTGGACTCGGGCGCGTTTACGTAAGTCCAGCGGATGAGCGTCGGTTCTTGCTCGAATCCGTACTCAAAGGAGGCCAAACGACACTTAAACGGCCATCCTTACTCTTCCTTTCACCATTGACCCCCTCAGCTAGGCCGCCGTAGAAAGTGCAAGCCAATTTGTATCGTGAACTGCGTCCCCTCTCGATTGCAAAATGATGTGGGATCTTAATGGTAGTGGCGACCCGGGCCGTCCAATAACGTCGAAGCGCTCTCGCAGTCCCGCGTGAGTTATCTACCTCCTCCAGGTATTACGCCAGCAGTTTCACACCTTCACAATGTTTCCAGGTTTCCTACACCGTGAGTGCATGGTCATAGATCACGTCCAGGCGTAATCTCACTTCTCCCAGACAATATGTTGACACACCCTTCGCTCCTGCAAGTTACCCCGGAAGTACCTCGTACATGCCCATGCCGAGCGTACCTGCCTCATCTCCAGTAATGTGAGTACTTAAATTTGATAATAATGTAACAGGGAATGTCGTTAACCGCAAAATACTATACATCAGGGATCCTTCTTATCCCCAGTGAGTTGTCATGCATGATATGATTTCTCACAGAACAACATACGAAGCGTTCAACTAGGCCCCAGCCGCAGCTTTCACCGTCCGTGCCGCGTGGGTCCTACCAAGTGGCCCCTCCTCAGGTCGTCATTATCAAGCATTCTCACCGGCGACGACACAGAGCTCACTCTCATTCTCACTCGCAACCTATTGCAATCCCTCAACCTATCACCCAATCTAGTTCACACCCTCTGTACTCTCAGTTACCCACGGTCGCCTACCCCCAACTACGACCGCACCGAAGTTCTCATCGTCCTTCAAATGAGTTAACACCAGCTCCTCACCTCCTGACCTCACAACCCCAAGTCTCCGCAACAACCCCATCAGCACCCCATTTCAATAGTGGTTTCCAGTACTCCAAATGTACGGGCCGAAAGAAAGCACTTTGTGTAAGTCCAAGAGTCCCCCCCCGAAGACATTGGCGAACCAACCCTGACAATCCCCTTGTTCCGTTTATGGTGTTTCAGATTGGCATCAACTATCGCGGCCAACAAAGTGAGCTTCGAGGGTGCATCAACGACGCTCGCAACGTCCGTAGATTTCTGATCAGTGCGTGCCTCGTTCCCTGGAAGGGTTGGCCCCCGTTTTCTTAGTAGATACACTACTTTGGTCCATCAGGTAGACATGGCTTCAGGAACGAAGATATTGTCCTATTGACGGATGATACATCCGAACCTCGACATTTACCCACTCGGCAAAACTTGATGGATGCCATGAAATGGCTCGTTCAGAGCGCACGGCCGCATGATTCACTCTTTTTCCATTGTGTGTTTCTCCCATCAATTTTTCTGATTCCAGATGTTTAATGTTTTTTAAATTTCAGATTCAGGGCATGGAGGACAAGTGGAGGACCAGGATGGAGATGAAATGGATGGATTTGATGAAGGTTCGCTGCAACGTAACGATCCAGGCAAAGTTCATCATTGATTTTTCGATTTACAGTCATCTTCCCCTTGGATTTCAGGCAGAATGGTCATATCACGGATGATGTACGTACAATCCAGTTTTCGAGAAGGTGTTTCCTTCGGTTGAAGTGCCGATGGCTCCCTAGGAAATGCATGCAATAATGGTCGCTCCACTCCCCACCGGTTGCAGATTGACGGTAAGTACGCCCTGGACCCTTACAAGGAATGCCTCTGCTGACATTCAATTTCCCAGGCATTATTCGACGTAAATTCGATCCTCTCGCATAGGAAAAGCTCCTACTAACTCGGTCTAAACTGTATAGTCCTGCCATTCTGGAACTGTATTGGGTGAGCCCTCATTCCGCCGACTCCTTCATAGTATATCCGTAGGATTTTTTGCTGAGTCGGAACAATCTTGATAGATCTCCCCTACATCGTACGTCCTTGGATCCAATTAATTGGATGGGACGCTAACCGATGGAGATAGTATTCCTCTCATGGACGCCTGAAGGGTGAACATATTCGAGGACCGGCGAGAAAGCGGAAGGCAACATGCGCTGATGTCGTACGTTTTCCGCTCCCTGATCTTCGTTTGATGGTATGGTTGACTGTCAACTTTTTCAGATCTCGTGGTCTGGATGTAAAGATGATGAAACGAGTGCTGATACTTTTCGTGATGGTGTTGCGGTCGGCGCAATGAGTAATGTGAGGGTTTTTTTCGCACTTTGATATTACCCCCGAACTCACATTCTGAATCACTCAGGCCTTCGTGAAAACACTGAGTGAGCGATCAATCGCAGCATCAATTACAATTATTCCTAACACCCTTTCAGCTGAACGGCCAGATCAATCTTACCGGGAACTATTGCGTTCAGTCAGGTCAGTGCACATCCCTACACAACCGTTTCCACGAAGTTGCGTGTCTCATTTAGTTCAAACAGATTGATTCTGCAGCCCAAATATAATCAGAAACCTCAACTTGGTAGTTCCCACCCTATCGTGAGACTCCGTTGTTTTCCCGAGACCAACCAGGATAATTGATTTGTGGCTCTAGGACACGAGCCGAAAATTTATTGTGTGAGGAGGCGGAGTCTTCGTCTGTTACAAGCACCCTTGTTATAAGCCAGGTTCACGGAATTTTTTTCATCACAATGGTGTGTGGTTTCGCTTAAGCTGGATCGTTTAGAATATATTATCCGTAATATTTGTGTATGTACTCCAACTGCCTGCGACCCATTTTTTTGATGATACGTAATGACCCCTGAAAATTGAATATTGTCCGATCTGTCCGTTGCCTCCTCACACGCTTGAAAACACAGAGTTCCGCTGCTTTTTTAGTATTCAGTACCCTCCGACTGTGTGAGGCGAAGGCCCCCAAAAATATCTGTGAAGTATCTTCTAGTTCGACCGCTAACTCCGCGTCAACATCTATTTCTCATTTATTTTTGACGCCAAGCTTCTTCAAACACTACCCAGGCAAATAGAGTGTGGGATTACAGGCACTATCCTAAGAAACGCGAAGAACGAGGATGATGCATGTGATATATATGTAGTGGTGTGAGTAAAATCATGACTGCGGGTTGCGATGGAAGTATGTCGAGTAACGATGCGATGAAGTTCAAATTATTGGTGTGTGCGTTTAACATGCCTATGGATGGCGTTGGAGCACACGGAGAGGAAAGGATTGGTTGGTGTCTCTTTGGAGAATGTATTTATTCGATTGTCGCTCACTGAGGAATATCCTGACCCTCGTCAAGAATCGCGGCAACAAAGTCCTCCGAGTCGTCCACCTCAAACCTTTTCCACGACGGATATACGTCTTGTGGGAGTGGCATCACTTTGATGCCTAGCCGAGTGAAATTCTGCTTCGTTTCGGGCGATAGAGGATGTGTTGTATTCCTAGCATCCTCTTGAAAGATCACCTCCATTGGTGAAACCTGATGAGTCCGCCTTGCCGATATTACTTCAACCAATAGGTCCGGAACACACGCCTCCACAGAAAGTTTCTCCAAATTTCTACACGGTGTCCCTGTGCTGTTCGGAATCAAGGCATTGAGGGCGGACATGTCGCAGTTCTGTATTACCAACGCACGGAGCCCTTGTAGGCCAAGGAGAAATCTTCGGAATGACACCTCGCCTGGATTAAGATTCATTACTGTGAGAGTCGAGAGAGACTGTGTCGAAATGGATAGTGGAGCTGACGATGAAGCCTGCCCAGAAAGGAAATCAAAGATGGGTCCGAAGTCAGGGGATGTGAGCGTTTGTGAGTCGTATCGGGTGATATCGTCCAAGGTGAGTAACTTCAATGAAGGAATCGTAAAAAGTGATAGGAGGTTGACAGCATAAAGTGGAATCATCACTCCGAGTTCGAGAGCCTTCAGGCGAGGAAGCTGAATAGTGCCATAAAACCACTTCAACTCGTTTGCCCTAATATCAAGGTCTTCGTCTAGCCTGGGCCCCCATCCCGCAATGACCAAGGTATCCAACTCAGGACACGAAATTAGGAGGTCTCTGAATTCGGCCAAAGAGGGAAGAACGTCTTTTGCGTGGTAACCAAACGATAGCTTCGTGAGGCCACGCATTGCCATTGATCTCGCCCAGTCTACGTGCACCCCTTCGAGCTCGACGATTCTGAGCTCCTGTAGCTCCCGATTACCGAATAAGGGTAGAAAAACTCGCGAAGAGGAGGGAGCGAACGTCTGGTGCGGTGCCGAAAAATAGGGGTTGCAGCGCCTGAGTGTGAGACTTCGTAGTAGGGGAGCAGACATATTTTGGGTATAGTAAAGGAACGCGTGCAAGGGAGCCCAGTTGTCCGCAAATATCTTCATTTCCTGCCATCTCTCGACCTCGGGTAGGATAACGCCCATGATAGCCTGCATCTCAAACCATTGTATGACGTGAGAATCTTCATCAAAGTCCCAGTCCGGATCACGGAGGTCGATGACAATGAACAATGGATAGGGATTCGAACGGCTTAACCACGTTTTCGCGCGAACCAATTCCTCCGTGGTGATGGGAAACCTGATGACTAGGGAGGTCCAAAGTTCTCCCGACGACAGCGCCAATTTCCTCCACCTTGAGCAAACTTGGGTGATGGATATGAGTGTTTCTTGGGGGGTCGGGGTTGGTTCGGGGTTGTGCGAGCTAAGAAGGAAGATGAGGATGAGAATTTCATTGGGGAGGCTGTACACAGTCGTAGGCACGGGGATTGAAGGACGCTGTACGCTGTCCTGATTGCAAATAGCAATGGACTTTCTAACACCAAAGGACAGCGACATCACGATCGCTCTCGCGTCTGCGGAAAAAACTCCTTCAAACAGTCCGTTCAATGGAGACATGAACTCGCTTACAGGAAATGATAGCTTCAACGACGAGGCAACAGCGCAGACACTCGGTCAGTCGAGACCTCCGGGGCACAATGTGTTTTAGTCGTCAAATAGGAGGTTGTGACGTTGGATAAGCAAGAGTCCTGTCAAACAGAAGTTAGCCCTACGGGTTTAAAAAGGGATGGGTGACAATACATCACCTCCTCCATGGCATAGGTACCATGTCAAAACTCCGCAATATACAGATCAGGTAACTTGGACTAGCAAAGCCGTGCCTCAAGGCCGAACTTTTCGCGAAGCGCTTATGGACCCTTGTGGGTCCACGACGCGTGGAAAACTTAAGTATACATTCCCTTGTCCTGCTTATGGTAAGCGCTGCCTTATTACATCAAATTTCGCCTGTATTCCTGTGAAACCCCAAGGACTTCGGAGCTCACTGCCACACCTAAACAGCAAGTAACCGCTTTGACGATAAGACACAATGAGACTTAGCCGATGACCTTGCCCCAGTAGGTCAACAATAAGGTCAGATGGAAACGGTGTTACCACCTCGATCATCTTCTAGTCACAAGCGCGAACAATTTCTTGTCTCCAAATATGAGGTTTTTCAATTTGATCTCTGGTCTGGTATGGTCGGATTTTGAAGCCCTTGCGATCGCGCCTGGGCGCTTGAGCGTGCTATGCAGGATAGCACGAGCCGCTGATTCCAAAAGAAAGTGAATGCTTTTCAGCTTTGAAATCTATTGGCCTCTCGTCTCCCGTACTCTCCTTTTCCCACGTCCTATGCCTTTGACTTAATAGAATCTTCTGCTTACCTATTTTCGTTGGTGTTTTGTCTTGTCTTGTGGAGTTTGACAAATTTTCTGCAAACATGAGGTTTCATAGGCAAATTTGCCTTGCCTGTCCGAGCCAAAAAAGACCCCACAGATGTTCTGTTTCAAACTCCTACAGATGCAGGGTCGCCATTGTGATTACTGGGGACCGGAGAGTCCCAGATGGCATCAACAAAAACAACCGAAATGCCAAGCTAAGCTCCATGTAGGACAATGCACATAGGACAATGCGCGCGCACGAGGCAAGCCGGACGTAAATATTCGTTGCGTTGTGATGTAGAGGGTCGCTGGAAAAGGGTTGGCTAGCCAGAAATGCTCTTGGGGATCTACAGCCAATAACACTCGCGGTGGTACGCAACTAACAGCAGTAAGCGGTCAAGACACATTCAACGTGGGTGTGTGTTTTGATTCCCGGCGGAATAAGACAGGGCACTTTACACTAGTAACTTAGCCCCGAGGCAGACAAAAAAGGGGTTGAAGAAGGTCCAAATCACGAAGCGATGCGTGCTAGCCGCTATGCGTACCAAGTATCCGCGAAGAAGTATGCCGGGTATCCGCTAAGAAACGAAACCATTTGTGAACGCCTACCCTGTGAGCGTGTCCTAACAGCATAAGTATTTGAGGGTACATTGGAACTTACTGGAGTACACGAAAACCAGGGACCTTGAGCTGCTTTTGGATAACAAAGAGGTTGAAATGTGCGCCCCTTGCGTACCCACACTTCCTTGTTAATCCAGGGATCGAAGTACGGATGAAGGGACTTGTAACGTTAACAGAGCAGTTATCACGCCACCATTGGAGCTCTTTCTCTTACAAATTTTTCGTTGTCGACTCCCATTTCCAAACCTCTTGTTTCTACATGCACCTCAAGAACTAAATGACTTTATCTGGAGAGTAGGTGGCAGACGGATCTCAAGTGGGAACATCAGTGCAACTACGAGCGTCGCTCCAGAAGGTGCCAATCTATTAATAATGCAAGAAACAGTATCCCATCACCCACCCTTACATGCTCATACTCCACCTTCGTTATCATGGCGGGGTTTCAGTGTTCCCATATACGTATTTCCAGACAAGTAGCATAAGTGCAAGCCCCATCTGTCAACGTTCAGTCCTGCCGGCATAGGCACAAGTGAACGGGCGGTCAGGACTCATAAATCTATTTCTTGTACTTTGCCTCGAGGCAAGAGAAGCCAGCGAAGGTTTGATTCGGCGCTAGGCGATGGATACAATAGAGGTCAACTTAGGAGGCTGCCGAGCCCGATGCCCGCGATGATATATAACTCTTTAAAAAGCCTGCGGGCGATGCAGAGCTGAGGAAGGCTTGCAGATTTTTCAGATCGCTCTAATTAGTCACACTATACATGTGGCGCTACGAACATGACACTCGTGGTCTTTTTGTTCTTTGAGGATATTACTATCGATGCAGTGAGAAAAGGACATCTTTGCCTTGAGAATCCCGAGCACCTTCAGTTCCTTAAATAAACCCGACCTTCATACCCCCTCAAAGCGATCTTCTCTTCATTGCCCAACACTCCACTATTGGGTCCGGTATCTGCATCTAGATTCTCGTAATTGGACAAGACAAGTCGGTATCCGTCCAGCCGCTCAGCTTCCACCACAAATGTCGTGTCTGTCTCCTTAAAGTTGAGCAAGACTAGAGCATGAACGTCGCCTAGAGTTCGAAGGTATGCGAAGACTTGAGGGTGGCTATTCGAGAGGTCGGCGAATTGGCCATATGTCTGGTTGCTCGAGTTGGTTAGTTGAGGTCTGAAGACAAAAGTAGAGGAACATAGCATACAAAGACAGGATATGCTTTCCTGAGCGTGAGTGCGCGCTTATAGAAGGTTAAGACGCTGGCAGGGTCTTGAGCCTGTGACGACGCGTTCCACGTCTCGTAATCCTCATTTACGCGCATCCATGGTGTGCCAGTTGTGAATCCCGCGTTGGCTGAGTTATCCCACTGGTCTACATCAGCACCTTCTGATGGGGTACGCAATGCATCCGAAACGACTGACTTGCATGGGGACGCGGGAGTGGTCTCTAGCCTTCTGTGCAAAGCCATCAAGAACATCGCTCATATCAACATCATCCTTCCCAGACTCCTGTTGCCGTTTCTTTAGAATTCTAGGATCTTCTATGAGCCTATTGTATCATGCCGGCGATGGAAGGTCACCTGTTCCAATAGTTCTGCGATGCGACATCCTTGTACTCCTCAATACCCCATGACCTCGGGAAGTTGTGCAGGCCGAGCTCCTGTCCTTGATAGATATAGAGTGTACCGCCCTGCGTTATTTCGAGAATGGAAAGCATCTTGGCAGAAAGGGATCTCCATTCAGATGAATCGTTCCCAAAGCGCGATACTGCACGAGAATGGTCATGATTCTCGATGAAAATACTTCTCCATGTGAATACAAAGCAGGATGGGTTCAAGCGGAATACTCACGCGTTCCAGAACCCCTCATCACGTTTATACAGTTGCCATCGAACAATGATCTCTCTGAGACTCTCCAATTTCCATTCTTTCTTAATCAAGGGGACGCGTTGAGGTCCCTCCATGGGAGAATCAATGTCCATCAGCTCGAAGTGGAAGACCATGTTGAGCTCTTTATTCGCGGGAAGAACATAGGCAGCCAGTTCAGATGCATCGTGGGTGAAGGGCGTTTCACCGACGGTCATGATATCGTATTCTAATGAGCCAATGTGAGCATTACTCGCCATGAGTGAGTCAACCGGACCGGAGCGCACTTGAGAGGACTTCTCGTTGCATCTCTTTGATGTACTTATGAACTCGAGGTCTTGACGCCCGTTTCGTCAACTTTGAACATGAACCAGACGGTGGTCACTGACCCATTAGCATAGTACATGCTTGCGGGCTGATAGGGCTCCCCCGGGGCACTGATCGGAGCATCCGGCAGTCCATCAGTCTTCGATATTAAATTAATGACATCCATCTGCGAAAGAGAAGGTGTGGGTCATATGTTATGGGTTGGAACCCATAGATTGGCAATAGAACAAACCCTAAAACCATCGCACCCACGGTCGAGCCAGAATCTCATTAGGTCGTAGACAGCCTTCCGAACATCCGGATTGTCCCAATTGAGATCTGGTTGCTTTGAGACATATAGGTGGAGATAGTACTCCTCCGTTTTCTCATCGTAGTCCCAAGCAGAGCCTGATATGGGTCTCATTGTGAGCTCAAAGCCTGGGAGCCCGATGTGGGCTGTTAGTACGAGAAGCGACTCACCTTGGAACACGGATCTCCAGTTATTCGGAGGAACTCTCTCTCCAGCAGAATCATATTTTGGTGGACGCCAGATGTACCAGTTGCGCTTGGGGTCTGTCTTTGAGGAACGGGATTGGAGAAACCACTCATGCTGTTACATCAGCCATCCACAAGGACCAAGTGAGAGGCCACACATGCTCACAATGAGAGACTGATGACAATAATTATGCAGATGCTCACCTCGTCAGAAGAGTGATTGACCACCAGATCCATGCTACAAGACCGAAGTCATCGGGTCATGAGATGCTAACGACTGCAAAAGTAAATAGGCATTACACGAGTTTCATTCCCCGTTCATGAACGCCCTCTAAAAGGTTGTCCCAATCGTCGAGAGTTCCATATCGAGGGTCAATGTCCCGGTAATCTGAGCTGTGCATCAAGATGATCAGTCAGGATCTCAGGTACATTGGAATTTCCGGGTTAGTATAACGTACATGTCATATCCCATATCTGCGAGAGGGGATCGGTAGATTGGAGAGAGCCACAGAACATCCACCCCCAGGTCCTTGAGATAGTCGAGCTTTGCGAAGATTCCGTTTAGATCGCCTATCCCGTCGCCATTTGAGTCGAAAAATGATATGGGATAGATCTGGTAGACGATGGCTTCCTTCCACCAGGTGTGATCGTGAACATAGGCCATGTCAGAAGAGATGGTGGGGATTCACAGACTCGGGTCGTGGATTTCCGGTGAATCGTCCAATTAGGTATATGTATCTCCATCTTGACATTCAGAACCGAACATGAGGCTTAGTCAGAAACATTTCCGCCGCACTATTCGAAGGCTTGGTCACCGAATGCGGGTCATTACAAAGTATGCTGGGTTTCTGTGACGGGGTCATAGTGGTGTTGAACGTTTGAGTGACTTAAGCGCGTTCAAGGGCTTTGTTTGGTTATGCGGACAGGGTCGGAATCGCACTCGAGATGATTTAAACCACAAGAAAATAGATGGCATCATGAAAATCGCTTATTGTTCGAGTTCAAACTATTACTGCAGGTATAATACATTGAGGGAGCGATAGTTCAAAGTAAAAAGTAAGCACACGCGTAGAGTTGATGTAAATGCAACGAGAAGGAGTGTGTGGTAAGCCCATGCCAAAAAAAATACAAATACAAATACAAACAAAAAACAAAAAAAGAAGCAAAACAAAAAAGAACAAAATACAAATACAAATACAAAAAAGTAACCCCAAAAAAGGGGAAAAGTCCAGCAGCTAGAATGATCCGAAGGTCCAATCACCGGATACAGAAGTGGCAGGCGCCATGTCGGATGACGTCGTGGATGCAGGTCGATGAAGGGGTTGGGAGAGTCGGCGACACGGGCGGCAGGAAGCAACCGATGGGGTGAAACGGATAACAACCTCAACCGATGGAAACAAGTTGTATTGGCTTCGGTGCGGCTTGGAAGTGCAACACGAAATTATATTGTGGTCCTGTTTCGGGGCTATTGGGATATCTTGTACACTTCTCGACCGTCTTCCACTCCCTAGCGATAATCGCTAGAGCCTCTTCTCCATTCTTCGCTCTGCCACTCTCTATCAACCAACACCCAATCACCATGCCCGTCCTTCCGATACCTCCACGACAATGCACAGCAGTGATGCGACCCCGTCGTTCGTTGTCACGCAGAACTTCCATTACTGAATACATGAACTCGACGGAGTGGGGTAAACAACGGTCAGGAATAGGAAATCGATGGTATTCGATAGTGTTCTTATCAATCCCCAAAAGTTCTGCCCGCGAAGTGAGGACCTCACCGCAGTAAGGTCGAAGTTCGCCGCATTCTGTAAGATCGATGAAAGTTCGGACGCCTGCCCGCAGTAGCGCATCTAGCTTTGGTTTATGCGGCTCCTTTGGCGTCCAGGGGTATTCGCAGGCAAGGAGAAGTGGAGTTGCCCAGTACGAATTCGGTATCGGGCGGGGGATGGTAGACGCCTGCAGCGCAGAAGGAGCCAACACCATACTCCGGTTCTGCTCATGTGACTGATACAACGCTTTCTCGTCGTCCTGCCATGACGCTAGGGTTCCTGGCCGCCGTTGCAGCACAGAGGGTAAAAGCGTAGCGATGGCTCTGAGTTGCGCAAAGATGATAGATCCCATTGGCCGGCTCATGTCGGATTAGATGCAGGTGTGGGAGTGAGTAAAACGAGGAGTCCTTGAGATTTTCGTCCGCCTTTTATTTCAGACTGAGCACCCGGATCAACGCCTAACAACAGGGACCGACACTCAATACAATTGCCAAATGCGGACAGTAATTCTGTTGTCTTGTGTGGCGGTGCTGCTTCTCTACACGTGGTTGCCAGGCTCTCGAACAACAACGAACACCTCCAACAGCCGAGAACGCTGGAGGCTCTGCAATTCCAGACCCCTTCCCATTCAGAATCACTGCCAACCACAGTCTTTCCCGCCAGGAAATCCCCACAAAAATAAATTCCTCCAAAACTCCCTTTCACAAAGTTCTATCCAAAAGGAGGTAACAATACAGAACCCCCACACATGTACTGGGGCCAAGCGCCACGCCTTTCCCGGATGTGATCCGCACTCTCGCTAGGAGCTTGTTCTAACCTATTGCGCCACACGTTGTGCGCCTGTAGTTTTACACGCCACATGGAGGGCACCATCTAACTCCGTTTCAACGGTATCCTGAAATCATTTATGAACTTCCTACCAATTAAACAGCACCGGCAGACCACTGGCAGTGTCGGGTATCATCGGCTGTGATAGACGCCGGGATCGCTTCTACAATGAAACTCTCTTCAACTTCCCACTACATTAACATCCGAACAATACGTTCATCGCACATGCCAGTGCTTCTCCCATACCCTTTACCAGGCTCACTGAAGACTATAGGAACTCTTCTGATCGGCAAGTACAGGAATGCTGCGCATCTTATCCTCGTGTATCTCACAGAGACGCCACCATACAAGCATGGGGGCTGCACTGAACTGCGACCTTCCATGACGGAATATTAGCTTCTTGCACCCTTGATAAGTTATCTCACCGGTCCGAGCGCTTCGCTGACCTTCCTTTTCAACCACTTCTCATATCCGACTGGTCGAAGATGCGACTGCGATCAGATCAACGGCGTTTAGTGGGAGCTTCTCTTCACTCGTGGTGCCCCTATGCATCAACCAGCGACCAACCGTCATACATGAGGGCGTGATACCCAGGAGATGGGTGCCGCGAACCTCTGTCTCCGATAATTCACCAAAAAGCGATGTCACAGGAGGCGCCCAATACATGTCGGCAGAAATTAAATACAAATTAATATCCAACATCACTCGAGCAACTGTCGAGAACGGCGAATTCAAGTATAAATAGACATGTAGAATAGAAACCATGTTCTATTTGGTTTTCGCTAGTACAACCCCGGATTCTTCTTCACCTATCTATAGCATCTCCCTGACAAACTACAGCTGCGAGGAGTGAGATGAGAACTGAGCATGCAGGAGTCCTCGACGTTTGTGGGGCATGGGGTGGATGTTGTGAGGATCACCTAAGGTTGATGCTGATAGAAATGGAGTGATGCGAGGAGGTCTCCAAAGAGGATGTTTATGACCAAAGGTAACAGCCTGGTCCCGCTGGAAAGGCACCGTAGCTCGAAAAGGTGAATATCTCCTAAATGGGAACGGGCTAAAAAGTGAAGAACATCATTAGAGCAGCCAATCCCGCTTTTGCGGGTTTGGCATCTACCATACGGGTTCTCGAGCATTGCCGTGGACCCACCTTTTGATAAGTGTCCGCTTGAACTACCACGCTAGTTTAGAGCGCGAGTGGTGACGCATTTCTGGCTCGTTGTACTGTAGGAGAAAAAATTGCCGCCGAAAAAGCAATTACTTGGGGTGTAGTGTCAGGTAGGTGTCTCGTGCAACAAGGAATGCTTTGAGGTCAACGAAGGTAGGTAGGGAAAGTTTCGGAGGAAGATTGATCGGTATCCACTTCAGGCAGTGTTCGGAGGTCGACTTGGGCATGGGAGATCATGTCCAAAATACTGTGCCTCACCCCACCTTCGATGCTGCCCCTTGCTCATCACATCAAACGTCACATCAGCCGAAGGCGCCAAGTTCGAGAGTTTGTAGGCTGAATGACACTACAGGGACACAAAGTAGGCGGCTATGATTGCATCAGTCAATACATACTCCGACGCGACTTCCCCACAAGTACCCGAATTTGTATCTCTTGCTATACGTCGAAGTAGTACACGGAAAAGGTTGGAAATTGTAACTAAGGTATGCAAGGACACATGGGGAAAGTACGAAACCGAAACAAAAATGGGAATGGGAAAAGCGCAAAGCAGAGGGGAGCATAAAGGTGGGGTGAAGCACGGTATATTTACAAGTCAAGCCGTCGCGACCGTTTGTCATTGCTATAAATTACAATGAAGTTATAAATTACAATGAAGTCGCGGTCAAAGAAGAGCCCACGATGCACCTCCCAGATGTGTAGATCATACCCGAGGTTCGCCGACCGATCTGTTACTTGAGCCCGTCTACAAATGCTTTCCATGAGATTGCGCCACAACGGCGCTCAGCTCCCGATATAGTGCTTTCGAAAATCATTCTCATGCCTATCGCTCCCTAGATTGAGTATCATGCCTCATATCTTCACTAGGAGTCGCCCTCGTACTAGCAATAAACGGGCGGCGAGAGCAAGCCACGTCTTCGCGGAACATTTGGACAGCGTCGAGGAATAGTCTAGTCAAGATACGGACACGCTAAGCTAGCGAAGACATTTTGTGTAATGTGTTAGCGAGCGAAATTTCTCAACAATGTACAGAGGTCCTCAAAAAGTTTTCACACTATTCTCATCGTAGCCGGCGGAGCACGGGGATTTAGACGGCGTCTGATGTTAAGTCAAGGAGCAGAGACAGAATTGGAGGCTAGGAAGACATTCTTTCAAGTCCCAGAAAACTGATGAACATATGTCAACCGATGTGGAATTCCGTCACGTAATATTGGGCCGGCGATTGCCGCAGCCAATTAATCAAACTTGCATACTTCCCGTATTTTCGCCATTAGCAAGGACAACCACCAAGCCCTGATGGCCAAAAAGAAAGGCAATAGTGCGGCTGCAAAAGCTGCAAAGAAAGCCAAAGCAGCGCAAAAGGTAGAAAGAAAAGAGAAAAAGAAAGTAAACAAGTCAAAAAACAAGTATGATTCTGAGGACGAGGACGATCAGGATCTCGAGGCGATCTTGGACAAGGTATGTGGTTAGCACGGGTCGTGAGTAGCAGAGTACTGATGTTGAGCGCTTTTAGTAGATGCGAAAAGAATGGGAAGCAGCGCACACAGTTACTGAGGAACTCGTCGAAGGACCTCCGAGTCGGAGGGCAAACGCAACGCTAACACCGTGTCCAAACGGAAACCATTTATGGTGTATCGGCGGTGAATACTTTAGCGAAGATGGCAAGGCTGTGAGTTTCAAAAGTTCGGACTTCATTACAACTGAACTCCCACCCACGCTCCAGTACTTTTACAACGACGTCTTTAGATATACGCCAGAGAAGGATGAGTGGCGTAAATTTGTGTCTCCAACTTGTCCAGGTCCCCGATCAGCACATGCCGTAGCCGCATCTCCTGCAGGAGGTGGAAAGCTGTTCTTGTTCGGTGTGTGCGTCGTACATTACGATAAGATCCCTATTTACATATCCACAGGTGGGGAATTCTCATCTCTTCACCAAACAACGTTTCATCATTACCGAGACTTCTGGTGCTTCGACATCGGCACACACTCCTGGGATAGAATTGAAACGAAAATCCGTCCCAGTGCACGATCCGGTCATCGGTAAGCCTTCATTTAGGGCACCCACCGTTCTTGCGAGTGATGATTGGTAACCAAGATATTTTTGATTTCGTAGAATGGCAACATGGAAACATTACATCGTTCTATTTGGTGGTTTCTACGACCCTGGTGTCACCAGTACGACGATCCTCGTTTTTGGCCCTCGCTCTTCTTACCCTCTTGTCTAGCGAGGTATCTGAACGACTTGTGGGTTTTCGACACCCAGGAATATAAGTGGTTTCAGGTTGAATTCCGCGAAACTGATCCCAAACCCTCGTCAGTGCTCCAGTTTGTCGTGACCAGCTTAAAACTGACAGGACCCCAGTCCTCGGAGTGGTTTCTCGTTCCTGCCATGCACAGAAGGTATGATCCTACACGGTGGCTACTGTAAGGAATATATCAAAGGAAAACGACCTGTTGGTGTCATGCTCGACGATACCTGGCTCCTCAAGTTCGTCTACAACTTTCCTTCACCTTTTGTTGTTAAAATTGGGGCTGCGGCGCTCTAGAATTACAATTCCTACTGCTGAGCAAGAGAATGCGGCTGTCCCCTCCAAGTCCGCGAAGAGCAAAACTTCACAGCCGCAAATTACATTCAAGTGGGAGCGTCGAAAGCGCGCTTCCGATGCCTACGCTCCCTCTCTGCGTTCCGGATGCACGATGGCACTCTGGAACCGCACCAGTGGTGCCGGACCAACTGGTATTCTCTTCGGCGGCGTCACGGATGAAGATACGAACGAGGAAACCCTGGAGAGCGTGTTCCATAACGATTTGTACGTTTCCATCAAACTCCCTACCGAACACGTTAACAACACCATATATCGCTTAGGTACGGTTATCAGCTCAGTGGAAAGGGCAAATGGATCTCTATGACACTCAAGAAACCGAAAGCAAAAAGTGGAAAGAAAGTTACACGAGCTGATAAGAAAGAGGCAACGAGAGAGGCAATTCCACGAGAACAGGAGAGTGAGGAAGGTGAGGAGGGTGATGAAATGGTGGTCGCTCCTCCAAGGACGCCATCTATTCCCAAACAGCCACCTCCACCTACGCAAGGGGGACAGGACACAGATGATCCTAATCTGACGATTCCCATGCCTCGATATAATGCTATGCTTGCTGTGCTCAGGAGCACACTATATATGTGAGTCCCAGCGCCGCTTTGAATGGGCTCAAGTACCGACGTATTCGCAGTTACGGTGGAATATTTGAGAAAGGATCCAAGGAATACACACTGGACGACTTCCACTCCCTACAACTGGACAAGTTGGACCGATATACCTGTTTGAAGGAGAGCGCGGTGTTGATACCTGACGGAGAAGAAGAAAGTAGCAGTGATGAAGATGATGAGGACGATGATGAAGATGACGAAGATGACGAGGACGAGGAAAACGAAGAGGAAGAGGTCGTCATTGATGAGGAAGATGTAGAGGATGTCGAGGAGGAACGGAAGAAAAAGAAGTCGAAGTTAAAGGATAAGGGAAGGAAAGTTGAGTTGACGGATGTATCAGCGGCAGACCAAACGCAAGAGGAGGAAGTTGAAGCCGAGGACCCTGTGAGCTCAGCCAGGGGTATACCGATTAGAGTTAGTCTACTCACTGAATGGCATAGGACTCGCTTCGATCAAAAGCTAGTGCTTTCATGGGTGTATCCAAGGACACGACTCGCTCCGTTGAGGATGTCTTGAGCACGCCTCTACCTGGAGAAACACTTGCTATGTTCTACGCTCGTTCACGTATGGCCAACCTTTTCCTTCTCTCATCTCCACTCACCTGGACATATAGGTGAATACTGGGCCCAGAAAGCGTATGGCACTAGTGATAACCGAGGAAAACAGCTCAGACGGGATGGTTTTGCCTTAGCCGAGGAGCGTTACGGTATGTCGTCATCTTTATTTATTGGGTTCGGTTGCAGTGATGGGGTGTGGTCTTCTAGCCGAATACAAACCTATATTGGAAGAGGTTGAGAAGATTTTAGCTGAGGCTGGTTTGGATGAGGAAGAGATGCGCAGAGGTGCTGCTTTGGGTGGTGGTCCGGCTGCAAGTGGCCAGAGTCGCAACAGAAGATGATAGTTGTTGGTATGTCGTACAAATGCACATGTGCGTTCTCTGCGATTCAACTAGAACTTGCATGAGGCAGAACAATGCCGGGACTAGTTGGAGGTCCAGCCCAGAATAGAATTCTCAATTACTCTCAACGCTTCCCTGATCGGACTCTAATTCAATTAAGGTCCACCTTCGCTGCCGTGACTTGACCTTGTTTTCACTCTTTTTCAGTCCACCTCCCTCCAACTGCGAGTGAAGCCTCTCACTCCAATTCACATTCCTTTTGTGTCTCACTCATCTGATAACTATCATGATGAAGAAGCCATCCCAGAACTTCAAGCTGAAATTGAAGCTGCCTGCTCTACTAAAATCTCCATTCTCGCGCGGGGGGAAGAAAAAGGTTGTGGCTGCGGGCGAAGACGCTCCTCGAACGCCCTCTTCTCCGTATGAGATAAATACCTCAACGGCGAACACTCCTGCCGACGTTGTTGCACCTCCGCCTAACCAGGCTGATGCCGACGCTGTTTCTTCGACTCGGGACTCGAGAACATCTGTGGATGCCAACACGAACCAGCATGCTCCTAGCACGAGTACAGTGGGCCATGAAGTTGGCTCTACTGACGGACGCGTACGTGCTCTCAACTTTCGTTTTACCCTTGTCTATTAATTTTGACGTGTCGTCTTGTCCATCCGTTCAGTGCCAATCGCCAGCACCATCCCAAGCCCGATCCCATCGCCACTCTATGTCGAAGACTACCTCTGGCGAAAACGTCCGCGTCTCTATGACCGTTGACACTATCAAGCAACAACTCAATGATGGCTTGCAAATGCTCGCCGAGTTCAAAAAGTCCCTGCGCGCTTCTTCTGACGTACAGCGGTACGATGAAGCCATGGGCAATTTTGAGGGCGCCGCGAAGGGCTTGGCAACGCTCAAGTCCAAACTCAGTAGCCGGAAACTCGCAGGAAACCCTGGCCGAAACAGTTACGTTTTGCCACCCCCGCCAGACTTGAAAGTTGAGTTCGAGGATACGCCATTTAGTATGGGTATCACTGGGATGGAAGCGTCCCAGAAAGAAACTAGTGCGCTGGATGTTGTGCAGGAGAACAAGGAGAATGAGGCGCAGGAGGAGAAGAATGAGAAGGGGCAACAGCACCACCAGATTGTTTTGGTTTGAATAGACTTCTGACGTTGATTGCTTTCTGGGTTCTGCATGTCATGTTTCCGTTCGGACATTCGTATTCTTACATCTTGTCAATGGATATTAATTACCGTGGAATTGTCCCTGCATCTTGATGACATGAGCTATGTGCTCGTTAACCCTTCACAATGCTGCAATGATGGACTTGGAGCGTGAAGCTTTGACGCATGAAACTCGTGGAGGGTATTGAAGTTTCCCGTTCCGCGGGTGTCCAGGGACCAAAACAACTGGTCTTTCTTTTCCTTCTTGTCGTTGCCGCCGACATCTTCCCTGATGTATTGTCCCCCAGTTTCATTATTTCGACTAAGACGTATCTATGAACCAGCTCGGAACGTCAATTGGTCTGAGGCCCCAAATCTACGACAGAGGTTCAGGGGTAGCAAGCATTCTGCGGGCAATGGCCAGTGCCTCTGTCACAGATTCTTTGTTGATAGGAGCCTTCCTTATGAAGCTGGCGAATAGAAGGGGTAGTGGTCAGTGTTGGTTGTACACCCTGATGTTTGCGACGCTAACTGGCTCTCAAGTGCCGTTATCACAACAATCTCCGCTATCCGCCTGGAGCTTCACCTCTTACCGCCTCATCACATACGAGACTCCCTGTGTAAGTTTTTTTCCCGGTATCATGCACTCAACGTGCAGGTCAAATTAATGTACAAGGTTACACAGAGCGAAACCTTGTACGAGAGAGTTCGCATTCAAGCCGCAACAGCCCTCTCAAACTCCCGCGTAAACTCCTCCATAGCATCCAAAGTCTGCACCACATGCCCAAACCCAAACCTCTCCTCCTTCGCCGCCGCAAGACTCTGCGCAGTCCTAACCGCATTCTTAATCTGCCTCCCATTAACCTCCCTCCTAGCCAACTCCCCAACCTGTTCCTCTGTAATTCCCCCAGCCCCACCACCCTCCTCAGTCCAAGCACCAACCTTTTGAAGAAAGGCTTTCCAAACTTGAACTTTAGCCTCTAACGACAGTTCGGTAAAGTGTAGCGCGACATGGATACGGGAGAGGAAAGCTTCGTCGAATGCTTGGACTCTGTTTGTGGTTAGGAAGAGGATACCGCGGTAGTATTCGACGTGGCGGAGGAATACGGCTACCATGGCGTTACGTTCGAGGTCGTGTAGTGTGCGTTGTTCCAAGAACACGTCAGCCTGTAATTTCCACATAAGCCATAAGCCATCACGATATTAGCAGAGTGGTATGCAGCACACCTCATCAATCAAAACGATCGCCTTCCAAACTGTCGCTAGATCAAACACTTTCTCAAGTGCCAAATCAAGCGTACGCGGGTCCGTGCCTAAATCACCAGCACCAACGACATAAAGAGGTCTTTGAACATGCTCGCTAGTAGCTTCTGCAGAAAAAGTCTTGCCGACTCCTGGAGGACCGTACATGTTAACCACAAGCCCATGTCCTTTACCCTTGATGAAGTCATCAAAGTTGAGTTGTTTGTGATGTGCTTCGACGAGAGATTTCAAGAGGTCTTTTCGGCCTGGTGGAAGGACGAGGTTGGCGAAAGCGGCTTGGTTCCATATGACGGGTGTGATGAGCGACACGCTGAACTCGACTATTGCGCGTTAGCCTTAGCAGATGATCGGAGAAGAGATGGAATAGACTTACGCCAGATTTTATCCGCGAGACTAAAGCCGTACACGATAGTTGAAGCTAGGAGATAATCTTCCTCCGTATAATCTTCCATTGAAATATCTTCAAATGGACCTTTATTCGACTCCATGACGACGCCTGTTTGGGTGCCACCTGCATTAGAGACCGCTGGGGAGTGCCGAGCTCGTATTTTACTAAGGCGCGCACGGGCATCATTCTGTGTAGTCGGAGCAGGCGCAGAAGCAGTGCTATATGTTTCGAGCGGTACAGCCGGTGTAACCGATTGCGGCGCACTAGCCCAACTATCATCCTGATTCCCTTCCCCATCAGTCTCAATGATGCGCGGGACAGGCTTGGAGAAATAATAATTCTGGTTGAAACGCTTAAACGTAGCTGAAATGCAACGTCATTAATAGCTAATTCGGGAAATAAAAAACCTCACCCCGATCGACCATAATACGACTCTTGACATGGTGACGCACAACGCTGCCACCAGCTCGTAAGGCAGCAACACCATCATATTGCACATGATGAACCCCGAAAAGACTAAACCACTTCTTTCCACGCTCAATCGCCATCTCCTTCAAACCTTCTTCCCTCATTCCATTCTCTCCAACAAAGAATCTAATCGGGTACGCATCCAAAGTCTGAATCTTGACAATACCCCTAATCAACCCAATATTGATGTTGGTCAAAACCCTCCCAACAGCAACACTCTGAGCGCCAGATCTATCAACCGCATCGACGCTCTCCAAAGTGAGTTGAAAGACAGGTTTACCATCGAAACAACATCGAATCCAATGCCGAAGTTTAAAAAGGCGCGGTTCGCCAGAGACGACACACCGAGCGACGAAAACCGTTCTCGGGACAAAGATATAAGGAAGAAGATCCCATTGAATCTCGGCGTGTGATGTGAGTCGTTGAAGTGTAGACAAAGTGCTCTTGAAGTCATTAGCGAGTGTGTCAATTAAAACGTCGACACTCTTAGCGATGTAATTATCTTCTTGGGTCGGGTTTTTCTTGGCGTTGAGTAAGTCTCGGTAAGCGATAAATTGATCGTAGAACACAAGAAAAATCTCGGGATCTATCTTGAATACGCTAGTCAGTTAAGAGTTTGATCCGGCTGGTAGAACTAACCTCGAGCGGATCCGCGTTCCACGAGACCCCAGGCCAAGTTTGAATGACTTCCTTGCATGCCTTGACGATGTAGGGGCTCTTGACGACATACTTGACCGTAACCTCAGCAGCTTCCTGTCGCGGGATAGTACGAACAACACTAAAAACGCTTCAACACCAAAGGGCAGGACCCACAGAGAAGAGAAGAGAGACTCACACAAACAAAAAATCCTTCCAAGGATCATTACCATCTTTGCTCATACCAGCACCAACCGGGACAGCTTCAACAACCACCTTGGCGCTCGTGTTCTATAATTAACTTATCCTCAACAGTTTGGCGTGATAAGTGAGGTTGACTTACCCTGTACTTCCAGCTACGGGTCCACCAACTGTAATAATAGTCGACATGTTTGACTTTGAGCGAAGGAGGAGCGAGTTGGGCGTTGTCTCCTTCACGAGTTGTGGAGGTTACAGTTGACACCTTGGACTCTGCGTCGTCGCCGAATTGGGGCGCAGCCGAACTTTCAGAGCGAGTGCTTGAGGTTTTGAGTAAAGTGGAAAAGCGGCGATGCATGGTGACAGTTGGGAATGAGAGCCACTGGGAAGAGGTGGAGATTGAGCTGGGGAGTTATATACAGGCTACTTGGGGCGCTGCCGGAACCAGTCTTGATTATGAGTTGCAGTGAGTTGGAGTTGGTTTAATAGCATAAGTGCTTCTATGAGGGTTCTAAAAGTAGCGGAGTTGAATTCGTGGCCCTGATTTGTCATCAGCGTTCCTTGGAGACGTCAATGAGCCCTCGGATCAGAGCTGGTTTCATGTCGCTTGAATTTTGGCTACTAATCCTGGTACCCAAACATTTCACCTCGGGCGTGTGGGGCACAGAAGATTCATATCAATTCAACCATAACATTGTAACCGCTGGGATACTATTCTCGGGTTCCCCGTCATACCCGCCACATCGATGGGGAAGTTCAAGTTGCACAGGAATATGCCCAAATGGGTTGATAACGACAATTAGGGGACATAGCCTTCGATCGGGGGAGCTTAAGTTGGATCAAAAATAGATGGATAACAATGTGCTTGTGTACCATTCCCCAGTTCACAATAATCACTTGCCACAAGAGTTGAACCCGGGACCTACGAAGGTGATGTGGCAATGGGTCGAGACTCGAAAGCATGACATCGGATCCTTGGGCTGGGTGGAGGCCCTTGTGAGCCCCCTCAGAGATGAGTACTGACTTTCTTGCTGAGCCTTTGGTAAACCTGTTCCGGCGTCTATCAGAAATCTCGTGGTTAATCAGTCGAGAGACCGTTTACCATTTAATAGAGAAATGACATGCCCACGTAACGCCCATCGATAATCTGATCTATGAATTAGTGAATTAATATCTTCATCTTCACCATCGCCTTCAGCCTCAAATTCAGGAAACTTTCAGCTTTCAGTCTCCTTCTCGCGGAAACCCCGCCCAGGCTGGCCGTAGAGGAAAATGTCATGAAGCGAGAGTTTCATTAAGCATAATTCAGGTGGCTGGAACATATGCGCATCTGTGTTGGGGACGCGACACTTAACACTTGGGCGTGCTTGTACTGATGCATTACACTGTCGTATTGGAGACTGGGCAAGATGATAGAGCTCCGTGGGACCCGTGGATTTCAAACACATGATAAACGAACCGAGAATCCAAAATAATTCTTATGCATTCAACCCTCAGCGAGACATTTTTGTTCCGGTCCATAGCCTCCAATGGGCTGCCAAGTTCTCTTGTCCACAGTATTGATTTTTGTGAAGTCCCATTACTCCTAGTGCAATGATACCGGAATTACAGTGTGATTAAATGTACATTATCAATATCCAATATTGTGAGTATAACATAGAATGAAGGCTGAAGGAGAAACATAGGATCTCACGCAGAAATGTGAAATACCCCTTTGACCGGGAGTTCCCCTCTGACCGATGAACCGTCGTACATGGAATTTTGTGGGTCGCTCAAGGAGGGCACCATCACAGCCTATGGGTTAGATACAACAAATCTGATTAAGTCCCGAGTGATAGAAGCCATTCGTTTGCTTCTAACGTATCAAACAGAAAGCATTTCGTAAACAAGCTTAGAAGTACAGTGCAATATTTATAGGTTGCCGATCACACAGGCTTTCTGTCACCTTAGCCACTCTACGCCTACAGAAAGGACGCTCAGGGCTGCTGCGCCGGAGCCTCCTGATCCTGGGTCACTTAGAGCCAAATACCTGTGTTAATCTTTGGCCAATATGCATTACTGTTCCCATGCTGGTATGTCATGTTTGTGAACATTGTTCGCATAGGCGCTCGTGGAAGAACGTGGACGAGATACTGAACTCGGGGTCCCGTTACCTAGGTAGCTGTTTGAGGAAAGCGGGATACCAGTTTGAATACGGGCCCATTCACGTTAGGGGCAAATCAAAGAACGATGGCATGTGCAAAAGAAGCATGGACGGCGTGAGGACATTGTACCATTTCCGGACTGCGGAAAAATAGGGCTCCGGCGTTCACTGGCTTGACTTGTGTTCATCATACATGGCCCAATCTTCCCCAAGTATTCTCGATTTGGAGCGCAACTCACATGAACAAAGTCACTCGACTGGCGCAGAATGTTCTCATCTCAACATATATAAATCACCAAGCCTTAGGAGTGACCATCCCCGCAAGACCTCTGGTGACCGGATCTTCCCTCTATGCTCATTGGCGCTATCCCACCGGATCTTGCACCACGCCCTAACTTCCTCTTTACGTACTCCCCTCTCTTATAAGCTCTTTCCTAGTGAACCGTCCAAACGACTTATGCCCATGGCCACAACCTTTATCGACGTCCTCTTCCAACCGCAATCAATAGCGGTCATCTTACTCTCCGCAACACTCTTCGCCGTCATTCACAAACGCTTCTCCCGCTCTAGCACTCTCCCACTCCCTCCAGGTCCCCCAGCAGATTCTTGGCTTTTTGGAAACACCATTCCAAAAGCCTTGTACGTCCCCTCTCACCTCTCTCTACCATTGCTGTCCCAATCTTACATAATCAACCAGCGCATACCGCAAATTCGAAGAATGGACCAAAGAGTACGGACCAGTATTCACCCTGAGACAAGGGTTCACCACCATCATCGTCATTGGCCGTCTCCAAGCCGCAATTGACATAATGGAGAAAGAGGGTGCTGCGACGGTTGATCGTCCTGTGAGCATTGCGGCTGGGGAGACGTTGTCAGGGGGTATGAGGGTTTTGCTTACACCTGCAGGGGAGCGTTTCAAAAAGATGCGTCGGTGAGTGTTAGCGTCCATATCCATACTGTTTTGTTCGTTTTGGCGATTAGGCGCCCATTTGTTGGTTGCCCTGCTTAGGGTGTTTCGACGTCGATGATTTGTGTTTGGCGTAGGCGAGCCGCCAAGCCATTCTGCCACTTGCCCACGGCCGGGACTAAACCTACTCGGGTTCTCGATTGTTAATCATGCCCCTCTACCCCTTTCGTCTCCCGCCATTCTCGTTATTTTTGTCAATTGCGTCACAACCCCTTGATTACTAACAAAACTCTTCAGCGCTCTCCATGCCCACCTTCAACCAAAGAGCATCGTAGCATATTCACCTACATTGATGCGCAGTGCACGCCAACACATTCTAGACATCATCGAAGAACCAGACAGACATCAAGATCACGCAAAACGGTACGTCCGTCCCATTCCACGCCTTGCTGACCAATTCTAAAAATCCCTGATTATTGTCTTCATATCCCCGCCTCAATGGATCTTATCTGCATTTCGTCCTTTTTTCGTCGGACGCTTGGCACTCTGACGTCTTGACTTGACTTGGCAATACCCAAAATCCAAAACGCACAATAGCTACGCAGCAGCAGTCGTAATGGCACTAGCCTACGGCAAAGTCCCCAAATCCTATTTCGACCCCGTCGTTCTAGCCGTCAACCGTTGTCTCACCCGACTCGGGAATAACCTCCGACCGGGTCTTTGGAGAGTTGATATTTGGCCTATACTTCGGTTCGTCTCCTCTCATCCCCAACACTTATTATTATTATTATTATTATTATTATTATTATTTTTTGACCTCACGTATTTAGGTACGTCCCTGGGTACCTCAAAGAACTACAAGAAGGACACAAAGAAGAACTAGCATTATTCAAAAGCCAACTAGACGAAGTCCGAGAAAAAATGGTTCGTCCCTCCATCCCATTTAATTCAAACCCTCACTCACTCACTCCCTCACCCGCCCGCGCAGACAAAAGGAGAAGAAATCCCACCATCATTCAGCAAATACCTCCTCGAGCGACAACACGAACTCGATCTCTCAGATGACGAAACGGCTTATTTGGCTGGGAGTATGTTTGGTGCTGGGTCTGATACGACGGCTTCGGCTATTAGTGTGGGTGTTTTGGCTGCTGCTTGTTTTCCGGAAGAGGCGGAGAGGGTTGGGAGGGAGTTGGATGGGGTTGTTGGGAGGGAACGAGGTGGGTTTTGCTTTTTCCTGAGTTTTTTTGTGGGGTTTTTTGGGGGGTTTTTGTTGAGATGTTGAGATGTTGAAATGCGTTTGCTTTTTTAGCGCCGCGGTTGAGTGATCAGGAGAGTTTGCCGCAGACTATGGCGTTTGTGTTGGAGACGTTTAGGTGGAGACCTGTTAGTTCGGGTGGTATGTCCTCGTTATTGCCTTGTGGGCGAGGTTCATCCGTTTATTAATTAACCCTTTGTGGTGGTTAGGTTTCGCGCATAAAGCGACGAAAGATATCATCTGGGTATGTTACATCTCCCACACAAAAAGGCCATTCTCACTCGTTTTCGTCCTAGCAAAACTACTGCATCCCAAATGGCGCAAGCGTCATCGGAAACGTCTGGTGCGTCCCCTCCACCGTATAGATTAAAACCAAAACTAATCTGACAATTAACATTAACATTAACATTAGGTCCGTCGGGCGTGACCCCCAATTCTTCCCAGACCCCGAAACCTTCAACCCCCAACGCTGGTTAACACCCGACGGCACCAAAATCAGAGAAGATCTCAAAGCGTATACGTTTGGATTTGGGAGACGGGTGTGTCCTGGGCAACATATGGCTACTGCGTGAGTTACCCACCTTCCTCACATGAAAATCAAACTCAATGAAACTCAATTCAATACTTAATACTTAATACTTGTTGTGGCCAATACTGAATACTGGTCGTGACAGTTCGGTATTCTTAAATACAGCACTTATCCAATGGGCATTCACAGTCCGCGCGGACCCTAACCACCCGATTGACGATCTTGCGTTTACGGAGAGTGCGAATGCGCATCCGTTGCCTTTTAAAGTTGTTTTTGAGCCGAGGGCTGCGAAGAGTATGGAGGGGATTAGGGAGTTGTTGGAGGATTATGGGGAGTAGATTGGAGTGTAGAGATTTGTAGAGGTGGATGGAGGATTTTTTTGGATTTTGGATTTTGTGAATTGCGGTTTTACTTCTTGAGTAATGTAGATGTAGCGGTATGTTATAGAATACTATGGGCTGACCGTAGTTTGAACATTGGCCCGAATTTTGAACGGTCATATCAGTCACTTGTGACAGCGTTCCTTTGGACCGTCGGGAGTGAGTAGGTACTTGCCACAAAACTCCTTCAAGAATCTTTGATCTCCTTCGGATAGCATGACTTTCCAACTTCTCAATGCTGTTCTCTACCACTCATAGAAATAGAAATAAGTGCTGGCATAATGTTTTTGGATGGTCATAAGATGCCCCATTCCTAGGAAGAGGTGGAACTGGGTGAGATACATGCTCATTCGGACTACGGGCAGCCCATAGTATCAGACTGGCGAGTTCCAAATGATCCCGATCCCGATGACCCGTTGTAGAGACCGACGATCGACTGCTCGTGAAAACGGCAACCTCACGTCAAGTCTCTCACTAATCCTATTAGCGGAATGTACCCTATCGAAGCCTGCTGTCGAGCTGCCCATCGCCACTTTTGGGTCTGATTATTCGAGTCTCTAAATCTTATCGTCGATGTGCCTATGTCCATTCCTTCTGTCGTCGCCAGTCCCATGATTGTACACCCGTCTATTGGTATTCAAGTAGCTGTGTCTCATAAATTTTGCTCGCGTTTCAGCACATTTTTTCTCCGTTTTGCTCTTGTTTTCTTCCTCTGTGTTACATATTGTATATCATCGGTTTCCCCTTCAAATTTCCTTTAATTTCAACTCCTTATTGTTTTATCAAATCTCTCAGCCTATTTTAATTTAGTTACTTTCCGTTTCGTCTCCTCTATGCCCTCACACTTCGAGATTCCCATTCAGAATTGTAGTTCTACTGGTATATAAAGAACAGAGTGTCGTGTAGTAAGGATCATGGAATATCACCAAACGTTTGCGTTCTAAGCTCCCGAGACCACCTGAGAAACCTTCCAACGTCTCATGAACTCGCTCCCTTGAATTTTTGAAACCACCTCTTTTATCCTAATTTTACCCTCGAGGACACTCATACTCGGTGGTGAAGCTCTATGGTTGACAGACGTAACCGTGCTCGCATTCTTTATCGTTGCAAGGGACGTTTCTCCTCTTCACACCGATATTTGCTAGTGGACGTCAAAGGAGTGAGTTAAAGATCAAAGACCAATCAACTCGAGACACGTAGAGACACGTACTAGGTCGTCGTTCCCAGCTTTTTCCTGGGATGGGTCGCTGATTCTTGAGTAAAAGCGAGCGATTCAAAAATTAGGAAGAAGGAACGGCTGCTTTTGAGGGTTTTTTCTTGTTGTTGATACTAGTGTCCGGATTGCTTTTGAGTGATCCGGCCAGGGTTTGTTAGTATGTGACTAGCGAGTGAATGAGTTGGACGGACCCGATGATGATGTCTTTTTGAGTTGTGGCGCGTTTGTGTTTTTTCTGCTTCTGCTGTTTTTTCGTGTGGGTTTCATCGTCTGGGTGGGGTTTGGAGCGTTGAGTGAATGCGGCTTTGAATCGTTCGTCTGGAAGGTAGTTGGATGACCTTTTGGGTTTGGAGGGTTGGCTTGGGGGTTTTGTGTCTGATTCATTGTCGTGATATGACTCCATATATTCATCTTCATCCTCATCACTCCCTACTTCGTCTTCGTTGGAAGACTCTGCACTTTCTTCGCTGGAGTCTATGTCAATTCCGTCAAAGCTTCCTGGAACTCTGCAAACTCGTCCTCGCCCTCGTCATCGACATCGACATCCAGACCGCCTTCGCCTTCACCATCCATCATCGCTCGCAACATCCTAGCTTCAACCTCATCCCCATCCTGAACCACCTCCATAGAAACCTGTTTCCCTTTGCCCTTTTGTGAGGAGTGTGGTTTTATTGTTGATCTTTTATTTAGCTCCGCAGTTGAGTGATCAGGATAGTCTTCCTCAGACGATGGCGTTCGTTCTGGAGACGTTTAGATGGAGACGTGTTAGCTCTGGGGGTATGGTTCACTATCGTTTATGGCCGAGATCTATTCATCCATTAACCTTGTGGTGGCTTTTAGGCTTCCCACACAAGGCGACCAAGGATATCATCTGGGTATGTCACATCCCCTTCAATCTTCCCCCCCAAAAAGGGCCATTCTCACTCGTCCTCGTCCTAGCAAGACTACTGCATCCCGGACGGCGCAAGCGCCATCGGAGACGTTTGGTGAGTCTCAACTTGTAAAGATTAAGACCAAACCAATTCAACAATTACCGAAGGTCTGTCGGTCGTGATCCCCAATTTTTCCCCGACCCCGAAACCTTCAATCCTCAACGTTGGTTAACCCCTGAAGGCAACAAAATCAGAGAAGACCTCAAAGCGTCACATTTGGATTTGAGCGACGAGTATGTCCTGGACAACATATGGCTACAGTGTAAGTACCGAGTCCCCTCCCCTCACCTCACCCCACAACGTCATCTCACAATACTCAAACTCAATTCAATTCAATACTACCCTACCTTGTGGCAACTCGGTGCTCCTAAACACAGCTCTTATACAATGGGCACTTACTGTTCGCGCTGGCCCCGACCACCCGATCGACGATCTTGCGCTTACGGAGAGTGCGAATGCGCATCCACTTCCGTTCAAGGTTGTTTTTGAGCCGAGGGCTGCGGGGGACGGTGGAGGGGATTAGGGAGTTGTTGGAGGATTATGGGGAGTAGTGTGTTGAGTGGAGTGGAGATTTGTAGAGGGTGGATGGGAGGAACCTTTTTGGATTTTGCGAAGTGCTAGGTTTGGCGAGTGGCTTTACTTTTTTGAGTAATGTAGATGTGTGTTATAGAATCTGGCTACTACTATATGGGATGCCTGTAGTTTGAACATGCCCTTGACTCGTTTCTCAGGCGATAATTTCACAGCCCCACCTGATGGATGACGGCATTGTTAGACTAAGATAAAAGACTCAGTCTTGCAGACGTCGAGAGCTATATTGAAATTACCGAAGATAAAGGACTACAAGTACAGTTAGTTAACGAGATATAAGCACATTATTGGGACTTCTCACCTCAGTCTCGCAGACGTCGAGAGCTGAGGTGCTGTGGCCTTCGAGGGCCCTTCAAAGGAGATTCTGAGACATAATAAAAAATAAACTTTGTCCGTGCACCGTAACGTGACACTTCCGTTCCGACGACCCTGCCTTCTGTACCAGGCGTCGACGCGAGTTTTGCTTCTCTCACAGGCATTCCTTCAGACCATCGGGGGGGAGTAGGTACTTACCACAAAACTCCATCATAATCCTTGATCTCCAAAGCGGCCTCCTTCGGCTAGCGTGACGTTCAGACTTTCTCAACGCTCTTCTTTAACACTCAGAAAATATAGAAAATAAGTGCTCGCATAATATTTTTGGATGGTCATAAGCCAATTTTAGGTAGGAAGAGATGGAATTCGGTGAGATACAAATGCCAAATGGGCCACAGCGTGAGTCTCGCGACGACCTCGACTCCATACTCAAACTCAATTCAATACTCAATACTCCCTACCTTGTGGCAGTTCGGTGTTTTTGAACACAGCCCTTATACAATGGGCATTCACAGTTCGCGCAGACCCCGACCACCCGATTGATTAGGGAGTTGATGGAGGATTATGGTGAGTAGATTTGTAGATTGTTGAGGGTGGATGGAGCGGTTTTGGATTTTGTGAATTGCCTGTTTTGGCCGAGGTGTGGTTTTACTATTCTGAGTAATGTAGATGTGGCTGTTATGATATAGAATCTGGCTGGCTAATACGTATGGGCTACCTGTCGTTTGAACATGCCCGAACTTTGAACGGTCATATCAGTCAATTGACTCACTTGTTTCTAGGCGATAGCCTGATGAATGACAGTATTCCTTTAGACCATCGGGGGTGAGTAGGTACTTACCACAAAACTCCATCAAAATCTTTGATCTCTGATGCGGCCTCCTTCGGCTAGCGTGACTTTCAGACTTCTCAACGCTCTTCTCTACCACTCATAAAAGTAGAAAATAAGTCCTCGCATAATATTTTGGATGGTCACAAGCCGATTTTAGGCAGGAAGGGGTGGAACTCGGTGAGATACAAATGCTCGTTCGAAGTTCGGACTACGGCAGCCCAGTTCACAATCGTTTATGGCCGAGATCTATTCATCCATTAACCTTGTGGTGGATATCATTTGGGTATGTCACATCCCCTTCAATCTCTCCCCAAAAAAGAAATGGCCATTCTCACTCGTCCTAGCAAAACTACTGCAACCCGAAGGCGCGAACGTCCTCAGATGAGTGAACCATGGAGATTAAGACCAAAACCAATCTAACAATCAACATAACTCCAAAAGGGTCTGTCAGTCGTGATCCCCAATTCTTCCCCGACCCCGAGGCCTTCAACCCACAACGTTGGTTAACACCCAAAGGCAAAATCAGAGAAGACCTCAACGCCTACACATTTGGTTTTGGGCGACGAGTATGTCTTGGATAACATATGACTTACAGCGTGAGTACCGAGTCCACCCCACCCCCCACCCCACGACGTCATCTCGACTCCATACTCAATACTTCCCTACTTCTTGTGGCAGTTCGGTGTTTTCAAACACAGCCGTACACAATGGGCATTTACTGTTCGCGCTGATCCCGACCACGCGATCGAAGATCTTGCGTTCACGGAGAGTGGGAATGCCCAATCCGCTTTCGTTTCGTTTAAGGTTATCTTTGAGCTGAGGGCTGCGAAGACGACGGAGGGATTAGGGAGTTGATGGAGGATTATGGGGAGTGGAAGGAGCCTCTTTGGAATTTTGTGAATTGCCTGTTTGGCCGAGGTGTGATTCTTTACTTTTTTGAGTATTGTAGATGTAGCGGTATGCTATAGAATACTATTGGGCTCCCCGTAATTTGGACACGCCCGAACTTCGAATGGTCATATCAGTCAGTTGGTTTCTCAGGCGATAAGTTCATAGCACCGCCTGATGGATGACAGCATTCCTTCAGACCACAAAACTCCATCAAAATCTTTGATGTCTGATGCAGCTCTCCTTCGGCTAGTCGCGGGTTTTGAGTGACGTTCAGACTTCTCAACCCTCTTCTCTACCACTCAAAAAATAGAAAACAAATGATCCGATCCCGATTACCCGTACTTCTTCTACCTACGCCTCAGTTGATATTGATAACAACTGGAGCCAACCGATCACAGAAGTGGCTGTTTGACGGATGGAGCTAACGATTTGCGAACGAAATGCGCTGCAGGCCCGTTTCTTCGTAGAACACCGATATTTGCTAGTGGACGCCAAATGAGGGTCAAATGAGTGAGTTGAATCAAAGACCAATCAACTCGAGACACGTAGAGCCACGTACCGGGTCGTCGTTCCCAGCTTTTTCCCGGGACGGGTCGCTGATTCTTGAGTAAAAGTGAGCGATTCAAGAATTTGGTGATCTTGGAAGAAGGAATGGCTGCTTTTGAGGATATCGGTTTTGTTGTTGTTGAGGATGCTAGTGTTCGGATTGCTTTTGATCTGATCAGGAAAGTTTTGTTAGTAGTGACTAGCGAGTGAATGATGTGGGACGGACGGACCCGATGACGATGTCTTTTTGTGTTGAGGCGCGTTTGCGCTTTTTCTGTTGTTTTTCCGTGTGGGTTTCTTTTTTTGGTTGGGGTTTGGAGGGTTGAGTGAATGCGGCTTTGAAGAGTTCGTCTGGGAGGTAGTTGGATGACTTTTTGGGTTTTTCGAGTTGACTCATTGGTTCCGCGGTATCATCTGAATTCATGCCTTCCTCCTGATATGACTCCATATCTTCATCCTCGTCACTCCCTACTTCGTCTTCGTTGGATGACTCAGCGGTTTCTTCGCTGGAGCCCATGTCAATTCCGTCAAAGCTGGATCCTTCCTGGAACTCCGCAAACTCGTCCTCGTCATTGACATTGACATCCAGACCGCCTTCAGGATCCATCATCGCTCGCAACATCCTATCTTCAGCCTCATCCCCATCCCCAACCACATCCATTGAAACCTGTTTCCTTTTACCCTTTTTCAAAGATACCTTATCTTCCTTATTTCTCGCAGACCGTGCTTTCAGTTTCAGGTCCTTCTCCCGGTTACGAAGTTTGGTCTTTTGTCGTGCGAGCGCTTCTGCTTTATGAATGTGGGCATTCTGTTGCTGCAGTGCTTTTTTGGATTGGGAAAGCGATACAGCTTCTGGAGAGTCGGAGTCAGAGTCGGGATCAGCTGGGAGGCGCAGTGAAGGCATTTTGAAAGATCTCGGGTTCCTGGACAAACCGACATGTGTCACGTCATGTCATGTCACATCATTCCCGCGGTCATATCCTGATCTGCCGCCAGCGCGGGTCCTGGTAGCCAGCAACCATGGCCAGCATGTCTACCACTCAGTTTCAGATGAAAGAACATTTGACCTAGTCAGTAGAATCTGATAGCATGTCAAATAACACCACTGTGTACCTCTTGTGTACATTTACCTATTTGAGGTCCAAAGCTGTTCGAGTATCGCCTATCGGGAAGGTCGCGCTGTTGTTAGGCTGTGCGACGACCAAAATGCTCATCGCGTACAGCAACATGGCATATTATATTGTGACAATTTTAGGACCCACTGTCAATTTTTGGTTTACGTACTTCTGATTTAAGGTAAATATAGGTTTCAACTTCCTGCTTTCAGCTTGTACTTTGACTCTCACATCCTTGCAACAGAAACAGAACGGAATGGCCCGAGAGACGCAGCAGATAAAACCAGGCTTGTCCAGCTCGACTCGATACAACTGTCCACTCCTTACCTCGACATGTTTTCTGACCTATATGAGCACATTAAGACGGTAAAAGTTCGCCTATATCCCAACAGCGACACCGCCCTGACTATGTCATGATTCAGGATTTCGCCCTAACATATTATCAGGAGCCTTCTAGCGAAGGCAGACCCTGTCCAAGTGTGTGGAGTCTAACCTCTGGACTTATCCCAACACAGATTGACGTTTTCGGAAGTGATCTATGGAGCTGGATTCCCGCACGACCGCACCACAGTATCCATTCCACCCCCGCCTCCACAGTACACAGTCGTTCTTCCAGCATCCGAACACCACACAGACGTTCCTCGTTGGGAGACAGAGCACCTCTACCCCCTTGACCTATGCACTCCGATACCTCTCGCCCGGGAGCTTGAGCTCTGGAGCATAGACCTGTTACTTCCTGCTCACGTACACACACCATCTGGTCACATTGGGGTCATTCAATCAGCAATGCCTAACCCTAACATACAGATATCAGCATTCGAGATATTTGTATTCCTGAGCTCATTGGCTACAGAACACCAGGATTCTGTCGCCGTGGAGTGGATGAGCACTCAGAGCGAATTTGCTCGTGACTGTCGGTTTCCTGTGCAGCCTAGCTCGACCTCGACTACACAACAGTCGGAGACAAGGGATGCGAGGGATAGTAATATCGTGTTTGGTCACAACCAAGTTTGGGGATTTGACGTCCGGAGTGAGTATGAGTGTAGTATTATTCACGTCGCACGTACTGGAGACGGTACGTGATGACCCGTTGAATTTCCATCCCGGCCTTGAAATGTGGGACTGTGGGCTTAGCTGCTGGCAGTATCTTTACCGACTATATTTATCGTTGTGAAGGACTAGCCATTTTGTATAACGTGGAATTCCTTATTATCCAATCATTTCTACGCTGAAGTAAGCCCTGTGAATATATCCAATAATAATGCCAGGAAGCCCCGTCGGCACAACTCATTTCCATCTGCCCACTAATCTTGGCACCCCAATTCCGCTTTGTTCTGTTTGTGGAATTAATAAAGGCAGTTCCCATAAGCAAGCTTCTGGCTGATTGCGTTGAAAAAAAAAAGTTCGTTAATCTCACCTTGATGGCAGAGGATATAAGCACAAAGTCGCAACTTCTGAGCACTATGACCTCTGCAACGTCCCACAAGAGCAAGATGGGGACTTCTATCTCCTAAACTTGTATGCCACTATACCCTTTGCCCACCCCCCGAGCCCCGTAACATAAGCCTACTGTTTGCTATTTACATACACCCATTATCCACTGGCACGGATCTCGGCCTATGAGATCTTGACAGCTATGAGCTCATGGGCTAAAGGGGATCAGTGCTCTGATGTAGAAATCAAAGGTGGCAGTGCGTCACATCCTAACTCAGCCACTGATGCAGCTACCATCAAGATCTCATATTCTCTAACAGCGGCATATGGGGATTCGAGGTTCTGCCTTGAACATGGATATAGTATGGTTGAAATGATACGCATTAGAAGCAACGCCTAATGTCTCGTCGTACCTCAGTCAAGCCGGGGATAACGGGTTTGGCTGCCGTCTCTTCCATTCAAGTCGGTTGTGCCCGTAGCTGTGATGAGAGGCTCATTTATAAGCACAATATCTCTTTTGTGGAACGGCTTCGGTTCTCGTTATGTAAATCAAAGAGACCTTTGTGAATGTATCCCAGGCCACGCAATGAAGAACAATAGATTGATGACATGCTGTAGGGATCCGGATGTGAGGTACAATAGCTCGCCTTCTAGTAGCCCATCTCATTGTTCGAGATATTTGAGTTCTGAGCTCATTGATTACAGAGGATCGGGGTTCTGACACCGCGGAGTTGATGGTCCCTCAAAGCGAATCTGCTTGCAACTGTCGGTCCCGTGCACAACCCAGTTCAACCGCTACTACACAACAGTCGGTGGCGAGGGATATGAGGGATTGTAACTTCATGTTTGGTCACGACGAAATTTGGGAATTTGACGTCCGGAGTGAGTATGGGTGTAGTAATAGCCATGTCGCATGTTGCTGGAGACGATACTCGTTGTCCCCATTGAATTTTGCGTCCCGGCCTTGACATACGAGACTGCAGGCTGTATTTTTATCAACTATATTCATCACTGAAAGACTAGCTATTTTGTATAACGTGAATTTTATTGTTTGCTCAATCCTTTCTATGTTGAAGAAACCCTGTGAAAGTATCCTATAAGGTTGCCAGGAGAACATCATCATTACTGAGACTGCCAGCTTTGTTGGAGCTACTGATTCCCATCCGCCCACTAAGCTGGGTACCCTGTTCCACTTATTCGCGTTTGCGGAATCTACAAACTGCACCTTCCCATAAACAAGATTCTGGCAGAATGCATTGCAAATGGTCGTCAATCGGACCTTGGCGGAAGAGGATGTAAGCACGAAGTCACAAGTTCTCAGCAAGGCGGGGCCGCTATCCTTGAGCTTTTATGTTATTGTGCTAATTGTTCTCCAGATTTGGAACATAAGCCTACTGTTTGTTATTCACACATGCGCACCGTCCGCCCATAAGTATTGCAGCCATGCAATGCGCGATCACTGACACAGATATCTCGGCCTTTGAGGTCTTGACTGTTTTGAGCTCACAGACTGCAGAGGATCAAGGCTGTGATGTCGAAATCAAGAAGCCTGCGATAGCTCGGAAGGACCCTAATATTCACCGTGCAGTGCATGATCGTCGGGAAGTGGCACATCCTGTTCAGATCGGTTCAGCCTTGCGCTGGAGATGATACTTGACGTCCCGTTGTGGAGATTGCACGTCAGCTGCCCACGGAACGGCACCCGACACGCATCTCACACTAATGTCGTCGGACCGAACCACTTCCTGTCATTCCGAGATGCCATTGATCCGTCAACAAACGTCGCCTCTACTTCAAAAACTTCGGCATTATGGACATTAGTACACTAGCATATGTCTTGCGGTAATTGAAAGTCTCTGCATCCATATTGTACATTTAGTCTTCAATCTCACCTGTTCATGTCTCAGAAAAAAGTTCGATTATAAATCTTGACGGTTGCTCCGTAATAGCGAACATAGCACCACCATTAGTACAGATTTGGGTAGACTTAGATTACCGTAGGTTGCCGGACCTCTTAGATATAAAATCCGTCGAGCCAGCAATGGCTCGACAGGAATTAATTTGATCTCTCTTTTTTCTTCTTTCAAAAGTTCTCTCGTCGTCGTGACAGATACATACGTCTCGACTTCTTACTTCCATCATCCCCGACTTTCCCCTACTTCGATACGCGGGTCCCCTTATTCTCTTAACAGACTGTCGAGACCTCTCATCGTTCGTGTGGTCACAGTGAGCGTCGATTGCGTTGATATCTTTGTTCCTGTGGGTCTTCTATATAGACTTTCAGCCAGCAGGTTCCCGTGGATACTAAAACCCGTGCGGGTCATCGAGACGGGTCTGTTCACGTTCCAAGGAGAAAAGTTTTCTATTTACAAGTCAATGCCATCCAAGCCTTTCTGGAGCATTTCTTCTCTATCGCTTTCAATATCAGGGAGTTTCGATGTAGTTACTGGATCGTCTTCGTCCACTAAACCCAATGGAAACCACTCCGCAAGGTGCATGATTGTCCCTGTAGACTGAGATGACAGTTGGTTCGAAATGTGGGGCATGGCAGACTTTCCTGAAATTGCACTGCTGCGTGCGTATTGAACCAACTGTAAATCTTTGCAAACCACTGCCAAATCCCGTCAGCCATTTCCCTCTTTGGTACTTTACCCGCCCTCAGGGGTCGGGATATGGCGCGTGTACTCTTAGCTCCACCCTTACCCTTACCTGCTCGTACCCTCAGATAAAACCAGTGATCTCAGGTAGTTCCACTGTCCGCTTTGTGGAGCCAATAAGCAGCGCCTTCCCGTAAGCAAAATTCTGATAAATTGCGTTGGAAAGGCCATCAACCAAAAAGGACGGTGATGGAAGAGAACACAAGTCTACGAAACCACAATTCCTCCGACTTCTATACGGTTTTACGGACTCGACGGAGCAAACAAACACAGCTGCGCCCGTTGTGTTCGCTTTGCCGAAAATACTGACAATCAACTTCTACGGGAAAGGCAATTCCCCCTGGCCCCCCTGTTGCCCACTTGGCCTATATTTGATTGCTAAACACTCCCCTTCATCAATATTAAGACCAAGGCCCGTTATCTGGCAGTCTGCCGAGCATCAACTATTCGGTCTGTGCCGCGCCCTGCCGTGTCAAGTGCTTCTGGCCAAATCCTGGCTGTGCAGATCCGAGGGGTCAGCTCAACGCATACCTGACAAAGAAAAAAAAAACTGTACGTAGTAACTTACTAAGTGATTCGCCTCTTACGTCGTTGGGTCCTGAATTCAGCCAACATAACGGTGGGTTCAATCGCATCAGAACTACATAGTTGTCACTTGCCAAAATACGCTTGCCTCCTTGTTTAGACTCTCGGTGAAGACTTGAAGCTCAGCTGCTGAGAATGAGTAAAGTTGGTTTCGGTTGGGCCTTTTACCCTTTGCATCTTCTCTTCTTGCTCAATTATCGCTTCATAGTCGGAATGTGCCTTACAATATGTGATAGAATCTAAGTTACAAAGTACTCAGCTTCGATAACGCGAGAGCTAATATATTTGAATAGCTACCTAAGTTACAAAGTACTACATACATGTCAGCTACAGTT